>CAUYQS010001107.1:0-112443 GCA_963574585.1 Otolemur crassicaudatus
AGGAGAAGGTGGCACTTACATCAAAAAGTTTTCTCTTTGTTATAATGTGATTTTTGGTCTTCTGGACATGCAGTAGAGGAACTGTAGGATTGAATGGCAGGTCTATTTTTAGATCTCTAAGTGTTCTCCAAACATCTTTCCGAAAGGAATGTGTTAGTTTGCATTTCCACCTGCAATGAAGTGTTCCCTTTTCTCCATGTCCACGCCAATTAATACAAAATAAAATAAAATAAAATAAAATAATCAAGCTCCATTCTTGGAGGTCATAGCTATCTCCTCACATGTTGAAGTGCCTTAGAGGATGCTATCACTCTGTATAAAGCAAGATAATTCAAGGAACAAGCCCAGGGTTGGAGGATGTTGCTTGGGTAAGGAAGTGACTCAAAAGTAGACAGTTACCACTCCTGAGATACTTTACTAAGAAGAATATATAAAAAAATAAATAAATAAAATTGCAAAAAAAAAAAAAAAGTAAACAGTTACCTTTTAAAAATGGTTTCAGCTATATCAAAAATAGAAGTTAGAAAAAGAGGCAACTATAGTGATACCTCCCTTTTTACAGAACTTTGTTATTTACTCAGAACTAACCGATAAATCATCTTCGGTTGTCTCACGAGGTAATAGAGTGGTTTCAAAGGAGAGTTTGGAACCGTAGGCAGAGATTTTCATTAGGCTTCACACTACCGTGAGATTTCACGTATATTATTTAATATCACTGGCTCTTGGTTTACTTGGTTTGCTTTCTTGGCAATGGAGATTACACACCACACTCATGGCTCACTGAAATGAGAAATAAAACAGCTAAGTCAGTGTCGGATGCATAGTAAGTGTTCAATAAATGTTGGCTTTTTTTTTTTTTTTTAGCTCTCATGGCTCATAAAATAATAGATGGTATGATGCTAAGAGATTCATTCTTTTCAAGTCATGGTAATCAAGTGCAAGGTAGGAGAAATATGGAAAGGCTGTAAAGTTGCGAAGTGAAAAGTTGATAACACTCTGCCTGTTTATTATGGGGAATTTAACTTTTAAAATATCTTTGAATAACTTTCACTTGACTTTCACAGATTTTTTTAAATTATAAAAAGTATTTTTATCATTACATATTTTACATATGATACATTTTAAAAGGTTTTCCAGTGATAAAATAAACCCATATCACTTATACATTGAAATAAATTGGTTATAAACCCATTGCACTCAAATAATTCTAAATAGCTCTTGCTTTTCCCTTACCTACTCTATTCTTTTCTAGAACCTATTTTTATCTTTCTAGTCTCTTTTCCTTCGACTCTTATATCATCACTGGTTTCTACATTATGTATACAATTTGTCCATATAATTTAAACACTTTTAAACTCTGATTGCTATTTCTTTTATGATGATCATGTAACAGAGGAGAAATAAGTTACTCCCCCAAAATGGTGGCTTAAAATGATATATATTTGTCATACAGTTTTGTTGGAAAATAGTTTTGGAATACCATAGCTTAATGCCTCTGGCTCAAGGTTTCTCACAAAGTTGTGATTATGTGTGAGATGGGGCTGTGGTCTAATCAGATTTGACTAGAGGTAGGATAAAATGTGTTCCAGCTCATAAGTGTGATCATGGGCGGGATTTATTCCCTTGCCACACGGAAGGAGTCACCAGGCGAGGACTGGCTCATAGCATGGCAGCTGCCTTCTTTCAGGACAGGAGTCCAAGGCCAGAGCACGAGGGGGAACACAGATTCTTATCTTTTTATGACTCAGTCTTGGAAGTGTCATTCCATCACTTCTGCCATACTCTATTTGTAGAAGGTGGTCAGTAAGTTTATCTCACATTGAAAGGGCAAAGGATTACAAAAGGGCATGAGTATTGGAAGGCAGCGATCTTTGGTAGTCATCTTAGTGACTGTTTCTCACCTAAATATTCCTTCTGCTGTTTACAGGCTGCCTTAATTCACACTTTCAATGTTATGTTGCACTCTCTAGCCCTTAAGATTCCACTCTCAACTCTGTGCAAGCCAACCTCCTCAGTTGCAATTATTTACATTTTAAGACTTAGCTTATTTGAGTAATTCTCCAAAAGGCTAAGGGGGGAGGTTTCTGTTGCATTCAAAATTAAATAATTTTGATCTCTGAAACAGAATTCAAGATCTCCAAAAATCTATCTCTGATCTGACTTCACAGCCTACTGGCTCTATCAATAGCTCTACTCCATGCCCTCAAAATGATCCTGAGAAGCAAGAATGAGCTCAGTAAATGATTATGGCTCAAAACATTCTTTTAAATATTCTTGTGTTCCAACTGGACAATTTGAAATGTGTAGGGATAAAAATTATGATATTCCTCTGATGAAATTTTATCAGATAGCTCCTCAAATCTTGGTGAGTAAGTCTACTTCAAATACGTAGAAGTCACTTTACTGAACATTGCTGGTCTTTCCCAAAGTTCACCAAGTCACATCTTTAGAACAATGCATGCTTCTTCTAAAATATACCATACATTGGGTGATGCCTCTGGCTCAAAGGGGTAGGGTACTGGCCCCATATGCCAGAGGTGGTGGGTTCAAACCCAGCCCTGGCCAAAAACTGCAAAAAAACAAACAAACAAACAAACAAACAAACAAAAACTATACATTTTTCTCACAATTTTGCCTTATTTTGTATAATACGAAGTACTCTTTTTTTATGTGAAAGTTGCATGCAGCATTCCTTGATATTACTCCATTTGACTATAAGAAGAGGAATATTGAGAGACTATTCTCAGATTACACAATTAGTTGAGGAAAGACTCAGAATCACAAAGTAAATAATATCTATTCAGAATCGTCTCCACCATGTAACACCACGTCTCCTATGTTGTTACAATCAGTATCATATGAAGTAATACCGTGAGATTTGGACAGATGATCCATTTCTTCTCCAGGGTTGTTTTTTAATCAGAGAACAAGTAGCAAAAAAATCACACGTATTCTATTTGGTTTCATAAAGAAAATAAGATGCCCCAAATTCTGAAATATGACTAAAAAGTAATGTTTGAAATTATAAAGGCTCTGAAATTAACTATTAATTTAACTGTTAATTTAGCATGTAATACATTTTTATAACAGCAAAAGTGTTAAGAAAAGAAGCAAAGTTCTACTTATGTCTGTACATTAAAAAAATAATAAGATTGACTAAAGAACACATTTACACTGTGAATTATAATAGTGTGGAGACTAATACATGTAAAGTAATTCATCTCTAGTAAAAGAATGCCACAGGATCATAAATGAATTTAATGAATGATGGTATGCATAAAGTTTGGGTTTTTTTAATTTATCTTTTTATTCACCATAACCAATACTTTCAGATAATGTTGTTGGAAAATAATTTTATTTAATTAAGCAAACATATGACTACCTTTCCAAACATCACCAGAAACATTTTTTAAAAACTATCTATTCCTCTTCTTCCTTGCTGCAATGCTGTCCTCTTGACAGTCTTCACCAGAGTGTGGGTGTGAGTGTTGGCATGCATATGAATGAACACAAGCAAAGCTGTGGGTAAATCAGCCTGTGAAAATGCTGTTTTAATAAAAGGACGTGCTTTCGCCTATTGAACAGCCATGGAAGAACCATCTACATAAAGATGGTTAAAATGTAATGACGTACAGAGATATCTCAAGGGAAGCAGAGTTTTATCTCTCTATTTCTGGGGGAGGAGATATAAACTAAGCATAAATATTTTTATGTGTGGCAGATTTTTAAAGCTAATTGTTAGGAAACCGTAGCTCCCTGAAAAATCTCCAAGGGCCAATAAACTTTTCCAGTATTAAGAGCAGTATAAAATATAATTGGGCAAGTGTCTATAATGGATTTGAAAGAGATTGAAGGAAAACATCCTACCAATAGCATTCAATATTCAGATTGACCAAAAAAGTATTTTAAATGCACCGTGTAAGACCAAAACTCGGAACAAAAAAAATTCAACTAAAAATTATGTAATGACAAACTTTACAAGAGGAAACATGACATTTTCTTTATTTTGCCAGTTGAGAAAATGCAAATATGCGTCTATGTTTTTAGGAATAATGAAGGCAAGCTCTCAATGAGTTGAACAGAATTAAGATTGATTTTTAATATTTTGGTAATAGTGTTAAAAGATCCAGATAACATAATCTCCTATCTCATAAATCACACACACACACACAAAAACCCCTACATTGTCTTGGGTTGTGAATTCTTTTGCTGACAAGGAATAAGTATCAATCTCATTTCAAAGGTTTATATTAAAAATCTAAAAATTGGACATTTCTAAATGTCACATAAAGAAAAATGTATTATAATCACAATATTTATAGGGTGATGTACAGATGCCTCAGTGATATGTTTTCAAAATTCTTATACAATATACTTTACTACATAGAGCTCATCATAAACTAATGGAGCATGAATCATCTTAATCATTAATTTAGATATTTTTTAATAAAAATTTCAAAATATTAAGGGTGTGCAAAATATTTTGTTATGTTTTAATGCTAATGCTTAAACCAGGGCTTTTGGTGCGGCTGTCACCGGGATAGTGATCCTTGTACCCAACAGGTATATTTTTATCCTTTAGCGCCTTTTAACCTCCCTTCTTCTTGGTTTCCAGTGGTCTTTACATCCCTTAGTGTCCATGTGTACACATCACTTATCTTTCACTTGTTCATGAGAACATTGGTGTTTTGTTTTCAATTCCTGAAATACTTCACTTAGGATAAATGGTCTCCGGTTCCATCCAAGTTGCTGCAAATGACAGGATTTCATTCCTTCTTATTGCTAAGTAGTAGTTCGTGGTATATATACATCAGATTTTCTTTATCTACTTGTGAATAGAGAGGCATTTTGGTCAATTCAACGTCTTTGCAATTGTGAATTGTGCCACAATAGACATTGAAATGCAGGTGTCTTTTTGAACAAATGACTTCTTTCCTTGTGGCTAGATACTCAGCAGTGGGATTGAGGGATCAAATGGTAGGTTTACATTTATTTCTTTGAAGCATCTTCACGTTGTTTTCAATAGAGGTTGGTACTAATTCACAGTTCCACCAACAGAGTATAAGGGCCCTATTCTCTCTGCATCCATATCAGCATTTATTTATTTTTGCTATCTATTAACGCCCTTCTGATAAGGATAATGTGGTATCTCACTATAGTTTTAGTTTTTCACTTCCCTGATGATTAGTGAGATTGAGCATTCTTTTCATGTCTTTGTTGGCCATTTTTCTATCTTTGTTGAAAAACTTCTGCTCATGCCTTTTGCCCTCTTCTAGACAGGACTGTTGGCTTTTTTTTCTTGCAGATTTGTTTGATTTGTAACCATCTTTGTAAATTCTGAATAGTACTCTTTTGTAGCATGTACAGTTTGAGAATATTTTCTCCCATTCGTAGAGTTTATCTATTTACTCTGGTAATTATTGCCTTTGCTGTGCAGAAGCTTTTGATTTAATTAAGTTTTATTTATTTATTTTAGTTAGTGCTGTATCTCCCATTAGAGTCTTAGTCATAAATTCTTTACCTATGCTGATGTCAATAAGAGTTTTTCCTGATTTTTCTTCTGGAATCATTATGGTTTCATGTTTTATATTTAAGTCTTTCATGTATCTTGAATTTCTTTTTGTATATGACAAGAGATAGGGATATTGTGCCATTGTGTCACATGTGCCTATCCAGTTTTCCCAGCAAAATGTATGGAATAGATTTTCCTTTCCTCAGTATATGTTGGTGTCTACTTTGTGAGAGATCAGTTGGTTGCAGGTACATGGTTTTATTTCTGAGCTCTCTTTTTCTCTCCCATTGGTCTATGGTTCTATGTTTATACCACTACCATTATATTTTGTTACTATAGCTTCTTCAATAATTTGAAGACGTATATGTGGTACCTCCAGATTTGACCTTTTTGCTTAAGATTGCTTGGGCTATTGGGGCTTTTCCCCCCTTTGGTTCAAAAAGAAGCTTAGGATTATATTTACTAGATGTATGAGATGTGATGTTGGTATTTTGATGGAGATTGCACTGAATCTGTCAATCACTCTGAGTGGTATACACCCTGTATACCTTCATGAACATTTTAAGTATGTTGATTCTGCCAATCCATGAGCAAGGGATGCTTTTCCACATGTTTATGTAATCTGCATTTTCTTTCACCAGTATTTTGTACTTCCACTTGTAGAGCTCTTTCACCTCCTTGGTTAAGTAAATTTCTAGGTGTTGTATTTTTTTTTTCTTTTTATTAAATCATCACTATGTACATTAATGCAATCATGGAGTACAATGTGCTGGTTTTATATACAATTTGAAATACTTTCATCAAACTGGCTAACATAGCCTTCACAGCATTTTCTTAGTTACTTTGTCAAGACATTTATATTCTACATTTAGTAAGTTTCACATGTACCCTTGTAAGATGCACTGTAGGTATTGTATTTTCTTTTTTCTTTTCTTTTTTTGGCAGGGGCTGAATTTGAACCCACGACCTCCACCTCTTGTGTATGGGCTAACACTCTACTCCTTTGAGCCACAGGCACCACCCATTGAGCCACAGGTGCCACCCGTTGTATTTTCTTTATAGTGCTTCTGAATGGTATTGAGGCCTGGATTTGACTCTCAGCTTGGATGTTATTAGTATATAAAAATACTACTGATTTGTGAACATTGACTTTGTAATCTGAGACTTTGCTGAAGCAATTATTTTCATTTTTTGATGGAGGACAATTGTTTGAATTGGTAGATTAATCTCCAGGCCACCATTGGATTTTCAAGCACAGGACAGCCCAAGTCTTTTTCCACCAAGGACGATATTACTTTGGTTGGTATTTGGGCAGGTCACAGGAACCTTGAGTACATGTGGGCACAGCTAGGGGAGTAGCAGATCACAAGACGTTGGTGTGTACTTGGGCATGTTCTAGGACTGCAGCCAATGGCGGGGAAGTTGGCAAGTGTCACAGGTCCCTTGCATGGATCACAGGACCTTGATGTTGCTAAACAAGTCACGGGCCTTGGCCAGTGCCTGGGCAGGTTGCAGGACCTGGAAGTGGTTTATCAGGCACAGGAGCTGGGCTACGCAGTGGGGCCAGGGAGGTGCATAGTTCCCCACTGGGTTTGTTGAGGTGGCTGTGACTCTCTCTCCACACAGATCTGACTGTGGCAGCTCCCGCAGTGCTACTGAGGTAGCAGCCACGGTACTATTGAGATGGCCAGATGCAATAGCAAATGCTGAGGAGCAGTTGTCACCTGCTCTGCTCAGACACCTTGAAGACACTCACTGGCCAGCAGTTTGGGGGATGCGGAGCACCCAGTCACAGTGCACCTGAAATATAGGTATCAATTTTTAAAATAGGTATAAATTTTAAATTGCACATGAACTTTATGGACATCCTGTATACCTCTAAAATATGGACAATTCACTGCAGTTTTGAGCCTCTTAATACATATTTCTCTGGATGTAAAACAAAAGGTCTCTTTGTGGTTGAAGACAAGTTTAGGTGGCTAATATTTGTAGTAGGTGGTATTATTACATCGTTCAAATGTTGCTAAGTTCACAGTTGAAAATAAATGAAGTGGCAACAACAACCTAAAATCTAGTTATTTTGTAGAAAATCCTTTGCTAAAGTATTCCGGAGTAGAATATGAAATTTAATGAGTGTAAATGTCAAGCCATGCGTGTGCAGAGAGAGTGGTGAGCTAAGTTCAATTTAAATGGCAGTGAATTAGTTAACGGAGGTAAAGAGATAAGGATAAATAACTAGATCCAGTGTTTGAATTCTCATTGCATTGTACGGGAACCAAGAAAGCTAATAAGAAGCTGACTTTTACGGAGACCAATATATTATCCCAAGGATATTGTGCTATTTTGCTTCATGGGAATCATTCCAAATGTGGGATTTATAGTGAAGGTTTGCTGCTTTATTTTTTTTTTCAGAAATATAGAGTAGAATTTAAAAGTTTTGTGTAGACACATTAGCTAATTGAGTTCTACAGACAGTAAAATAATTCCTTCTCAAAGACATGTGGATAATTTATTTTGTAACTGTTTAATATCAAAACTGTGAAATTGATCTAGGACAAAAAGAACACAGATCACTTTTACTGAACGAGATTTTTAGAAACATGAAGCTTATATGTCCTAGTGATAATAGGTCAGATATATTTAATTTCCATTTCATGTAGACCGTTTTGGAAAGCTGCATGCATAACTGTTAGCTTATATACAAAGCTAATTAACACAGTACAAACATTTCAGGTTTTGTGTTTGTGTTGGGTGATGATTTGCTTTATTTTATATCTTCTCTACTAAGATATAAACTAGAAAATGATAGAATTTTTAGTCTTTCTTTTTTACAGCTCTTTCTCAGACTTTTAAGAACAGTGCCTGGCACAGAAAGTTGCTGAGTAACTATTGAATAGACAAGGGGATGATTAAATTTCTGAGGGTGGTCCTGTTTCCCAGTGAAGTCTCACTCTCTAACAGTGCCCAAATGTTGATAAATGGTCTAGATTAGATGTTCCTTGTGACAGTCTTCCATTAGTAGGGCAGCTTGCCACAGAGGGAAAGGAAGTGTGCTCCAGTCACCACGTCCATCTCGTCCTAGATAGCAACACTTAGTTAGTTCTCCTCTGCTGTGTTGCCAAACAGCTTTGGTTTTCTAGAAGAACCTTAGAAATTTGGAATTATTTTAAAAATTAGATGAGATGATGTATGCTAGGGTCTAACACCGAATCTGACCTTACTATACCCTCAATTTGATTATTTTTCCCCTAGTCCCTTTAAGTGACACATAAACAGTTCAAACCAGTAATCCAGAAATCAATTCATATACCCATACCATGCTGTAAATAGTAGAAATATAAAACAAAAAGATTATTCTAAAATAAATCTGTCTCTCCTCTACCATGGACAGGAAATACAAGATTTTATAGCCAAGTAAATAGCAAGAAACTGCCTGAGCTCGCCATTAAAAAGCATTTACCACTGTTTACCACCTCTTAATCTTTCAAAGCAGTCTCCTAATATGATCTGAAAATGCATTCTTACCGGATCAGGAAAGAGGCTGTATTTGTTGTTCTTATTCAAAAGATGAAGAAACTGACATTTAGAACAGTGAATGACACATCACAGCCTGTTATTAACAAAGGAAAAAAAGAATCATTGTCATCTGATGGCTGGCTCCATCACTGTGAATAGCAAAGCAGTTTTTCTAGTAGACTTTTATTTAGCTGCTTTTACCAGATATCTGCTTACACCTTTGCCTTTGGCACTAGGACTTTTTATGTTAATGAAATATCACAAGAAAGTCCCCAGAATCAAACTGTGCTATTGTGGTTAAAGTAGGAATAGGAATGTAAAGAGCAATCCCTGGGCCTCCTTTTCCCATTCCCTGAAATGGGCACCTTGTTAGAGTAGAAATAGTTGATGGCTTCAAAGAATCTCATTTCATTTCAAACAACAAAACTTGCTAAAATACTATAAAAGGTATCTTTTTTAAAAGAGCACATGGTGGAATTTCTTGGGCACTTTCCCTTATCTGGGTTTCTTTTCTTTAACATCTCCCTTTGGGATGATGAAGCATATCACCTATGGACTTCACTAAAAATCAGATGTCTTGTTTTTTATATTACTTTGGGTAGGCTAGAATGAAATCTACCCTCTTGTTGCCAGCAATGCCAAATACACAGGGTAGAAACAGCCACGTCTGTCTTAGTCACAACTACAGAATGGACAAATAATTGAAACCCCTTAAAAACCAAAATTGCCCTTTAACTGCTTTTGGCCAGAGAAGGTATTAATTTAAATCATTCCCTCTCTCTCTCTCTCTTTTTTCCTCATTTCCTGTTGATAATGTTTACTGATGACACCTGTCTTCTCACCTCCCCCCAAATCAAAATCTAATCTTCTGGATAGACTGCATTTCTTAAAATGAGTCTTAGTCCTTAAGTGGTTAAGTTGCACCTCCGGGATCTAACAGAACAATATCAGTCATCTTATGTCAAGAAAAAAATAATGTCTAATCTGTGACAGAAATGAATTACTTCATATGGGACAGCTACATTTGGTCTGATACTTGTTGTCAGCTTTCACTGGGAGATGAGGAACTAAGAAATAGATTTCATCAAATTCGGAGATGGGAGGAAATGAAATCTTAGCAAAGAAAACAAGTTATGCCTCTGAAATGAATTGTACGAGAGAGAAGATATATCAGGTGAAAAGTGAATGTTAAAATCATTTGCCAACAGATGACATAAAACAGTTTGGACAGATATTTAAGGACAGAAAGCCCTGATATTACTAGTTTATAAAATATTCATATATTCAAGAAAAATAAATGACCTCTAGATTTGGGAATCGCTTGTAAACATTCTCTTGTTTTAGTGGGTTTTGGGAGTTTTTTTTCATGATACTCTTATTCCCTTGCTACCTGTTTTCTATGGTGTGGGGAAAAGATAGCCTTGTATTATAAAGTTGATCCCTCTAGCTTGAGTGTGTCTAAAGGAACTTTACAACACTTGTTTACCGGGATTACTTCAGATTTAAATAAGGACACAGCCTGCGCACTCGCCCATCAAAGAGAAGGAAACATATTTGTCAAAAGAAGAAGGGGACTGGGCCAGATAGCTTAGGGATTAGGCATGAGATGAAACCTTTCAACTCGTAAGTCCCTTCTTGCCATCTGTTTGTGGGAGGTTGACGGTGACAGAGATCTTTAGTAACTCAAGGCTGCTGAGTTGTCTCCTAGGTGTCAAAGACATGGCAGTCTTCATCTGCTTCTTGTTAGACAGATGTCCATATCACAGGAAACCCATTTTGATTAACAACCAGGGAGTTTATTCCTCTAGGGCACAGTGAAACTTCACGGGGGAGAAAATGCTGTCTCAGGTCCTGTGACAGGTAAAATGCCTCTGGTGCTTTATCTTTGACCCAAGGAAGATACTTGGAGATGACTATTCTGCGCTTTTAACTTTATTTAAAACAGCTGACTCCTCGAAGTGAAAAGACCTTGAAAATGTAGTTTGCAAAATTTAAACAAGATGGACCTCTGTGAGTAGTCCTTACACAAAAGCATGCGCTGGTTTGGAGAAAAAGGTGCGTTTCCTGCATTTTCTTAACTCAAATCCTAGATTTTAAAAAGAGACAATTATATAAATGTTTAAAATGTTGGTATTGATGTATACACAGAAAAGGCCATAAATGATCACTTTTTTCGCGAAGTGAACACACCCACATAAAAGGCATACCCGTTAACAAATAAGCCGCCAGCGCCCACCCCTGAAGGTCCTGCTTCTCTTCCTGCGTCTCTCCTCCGTTCCTGCCTTCTCCCCAGGGTTTGCCTCATCTTTGTTCCAATGCTGTTGTTTCTTTTGGGTTCACTGATAGAACTCAGTTCTTGAATCATTTATGAATTTTGTCTGAGTTTAGGGCTAAAACGTATGCGACTGTAACCAGCAAAATAAAGATAGGGGCTACGCACATCTGAAAATGAGATTTGTAACCTTGAGACTCGGATTACCTCTGGCCAAAGCTTATTCAGGTGTATACATGTCTTTTCAATCATCCCTTCCCACATTTGTCGGTAGAGGAGGTACCAAAGGAGAGAAAATGAAATGCAAGTTCCAGACCATGAGGAATCAGCCACACACAGACACGATGAGAGAGTGGAAATCCCACGGATTCAATGAGAGTATTTTATTTCTACCACTTAATTACATTATAATTTTTTTGGCAGAGAATTTAACTCTTCTGGGTTTAAATTTCTCTCTTTGTAAAATGGTAGTAATTCTATAACTTGCTAAAGAAAAGTCTGCGATTCAAGGAAGATCGTCTAAAAACATATATCCATTTTGCCGTATTGTTCTCTCCCCTCACCAACTCTACTGCAAAGTTAGAGACGGGGCTCTTTTTATCTTTACCAAAGTATGAGTAAACTTCACACGGTACTCGTTTTAAGTTGGGGAATACAAGATGTGGGAATGAATATCCCTTTATGCCAAGGTCACAGCCAAAACATCTATTTTAGAGTAGTGGAAGCCACGAGGCAGCCCCCGCTTTATTCATTAGCAAGTATCTTTGAGAGGTAGAACACAGACTTAATCTTTCACAGTGTACAGATAAGAAATGAAACCACTGGGCACTTGAGTGATTTATGAAGTAGCAGATAGAAGTTAGCGAAAGAAAAAGGAAAATTGATCTCTTGTCTTTATTTTCAGGGCTCTTTGTGGGCTCCCTTGTCGCTCCTGAACCTACGCATGCACGTTTGATAGTGGATGGTGTGAATATTGGAGAGACTATATTCTGTCGAAGGGGGAATATGAAAAGAGACAAAAGGGCCCTTTCTTATTAAGCCCTTGACCGCTGGTGTTCAGTTCTCCCAATATTAAGTGCATGGGCAAACTGCTTAATGGCAGAAATGTCACTGCCAGAACTTTAAAGAGGTTAATCAATACAGGGCCTCAATCAAAATTTCGCCATTATGTTTCCAAACACTGGAGTCCTCATGGAGACTTTTACATATTCACTGAAACGCTTTCATAGCATAGAGGTCGGGCTCTTTAAATTGTTCAAGTGTTGCCAACCATCAGCAGGTCCCTGCAGATTATAAACAAGGAACAGAGCCACTGTCCTCCTGTTTGATACTTGTTTTCCCAGAAGAGGGCTGGAACTGCTGGCTGAAATGTCAGAATAAAACAAGACCTGCCTATTTTTAGCTTCAGCTCATACCGTTTCCCTCCTCTTTAATCATATAGCAAGACTTTAAACCAGCTGCCTTTCAAGAGGCTCCAAGTTAAGGAGACCTGAAGTCAATATATATGAGAGATTGTTTAATCCAAATTATTGAAATATACTGTAACATTATCATATTTTATTAGAGAAATATGCAGTTTTGTTTAACCTCTTTTGGGTTTTGTGTTTGACTTTTCTAACCAGTGACCAGATTCTTGGACAGAAAAGTAACCATGGTGCCAAGGGAATTAAGAATTAAAATGAAGAAAAAAAAAAGAAATCAGGGCGAACCAGGAGCTTCATCTCAGGCAATATTCTTGCCTTCTTTGTTTTATAACATGATCACAGAATAAGAGAAGGAAGCATGAGCAGTTTCTAGCATCAAAGAAGAACATTTAATTTTTGTAAATTCACTGTTCATACTATATTAGATTGAAATATCATAATTTTATATATGGTGTGCAGTATGTTTTGACATATACATATCACAAAAAATGATAGCTAATTTATAAATGTGACATCATTAACTTGAGCTAACATAGCCCTCATCTTGCTTAGATATTATTTCTTTGGTAAAACATTTCTCATTCACTTTTTTGGTGATTTGAAATACATGAGACATTATTATTGACTATAATTGACCATGCTGTGCAGTAGGTCTTAAGAATTTCAACAATTTCAACTGCAGTGAGGTCTTCAAAGGGGTAGACAGTGGTGAGAATAACATTAGAAAGATAACTAAGTGGTAGTAATATCTCTCATGTGGGTGGAAGTTGATTTGGTGAAAATTTTAAGCATAAGTGAGAGTTTGAGCTGAAGGCTTGGAAAGAAGAGATACTTCTTTCATTTATTCTGCAACAGTTATGATGCCTACCATGTGCTAAGATTCTGCTCTAGGTCCTAGGGACAGAGTAGTGAATGAATGGTGGCAAAGTTTACATTCCAGTGGGGCAAAATAACCACATAAATTTACATGTCAAATAATGGTAACTTCTATGTGAGTGAGGGATGGATAGAAGTGCTTTTAGCTAAAAAGGAATAATCACAGAGGTTCTGTCTGTTAATTAACATTGAGCAGATTATATGCTAAATAATAGTAACTGCTATGTGAGTTGAGAATGGATAGAGGTAGTTTCAGCTAAGAAAGAAAAGTCATGGAAGTTCTCTCTGTTAATTAACATTGAACAGAGACCTAAATGGAGTCAGGGAGTGAGCCATATCTGGGTGAGTGAGCCATTTCAAACCAAAGAAACAAGATATATAAAGATGAGGCAGGAATAAACTCAATGAGTCCAGGAAGGATGCAGAGGGCAGGAGGCACAGGCAGTGATGAGGAAAATGGCAGAACGTGCAGGTGGGGGAGGGGAAGGTCAGACATCAGCTTATAGGTCATAGCAAGTGTTTCAGGTTTTACTCAAAGTGAGAGGGAGGGTTTTAAACTATTTTAGAGTTTTAAGCAAACAAATTCCTGATCAACTTTGCCTTAAAAACATATCATTCCAACTACTCTGTAAAACCAGATTGTGGAGTTGCCTGGATGGAACAGTAGAAAGGCAGCCAGTTTAAAAATTATGTACATATTATATATATTATATATAATTAATAATATTAATATACTATGTAATAATGCATATAATATATATTCTATGCATAATGTGTATATTCTACATATATAACTTAAAAATTATATGTACACACATGTATACTTTACATACTCTAGGCAGCAGACATTGGTGGTTTCCACAAGGTGATAGCAATGAAAGTGGTTAGGTGAAGCTGGATTCTCCTTTTCAATAAGGACATCTGACAGGATTGGTGATGAACTGAATGTGAGGTTTGCAAAGGAAGAATCAAAGATGCCAAGGCTTTTGGCACAAGGAAATGGTAGGACGAAGTTGCCATTGACCAAGTTAGAGAAGACTATGAAAAAAAAATGGATTTGGAGAAGCTTGGGAGAAGGCATGCTTCAGATGTATCCAGATTTCAAGTTTAAACAATTTAAATTTGAGATAGTGTTTATATATATATATATATATATATACACACACACATATATATATGTATGTCTAAAATCAATAGTGGCTCAGTATGTGAGCTGAGTTCAAAGAATAAGTCTGGTTTTATAAATGGAGCGTCCTTAACCTGTATAGATTGGTTTAAAGCCATGAGTCTGACTGAGTTCATTTAAGAAATGAACCAAATGGTAGGTTGAATAAAGATTTATTAATAAATTTATAATAAATAATAGGTTATCTCTAAGATCCTTTTAAGCCCCATGATTCCTTGAAATCCTGAAAAAAGGTAATTACAGGCAATTTTAGATGTATTTATAAAATTCTCTAGGCTTAGGATCCTGGGAATCATTTTCGGTGGCTCATCAAACTTGAAGCAATGAGTTACAGCATTGTTATCTGGGCTTTACAAGAGAACTGGTTAGAGCAGTTTTCATTTAGTCTTGTATACACAAATAATCATTGTGTTCTGTCCATTGTTCTAACCCCACTTCAATTGTGTGACATTGTTTCATCCATTCTCCTAAGATTACATTATCGGTGCACTGCATTTACAGTGAAATACTGATTAATTTGTGGGAGCATTTGCTAAAGTTGATAAATCAGTGTACAAAAAATAATAGCCTCTCATTTTAAAATAACTTTGTAAACCTTTTCAAACTGTATTCCAAATAACATTAATTACTAGGAATTTTAATATGGAAAATATTAAATTAAATAGATTTCTATACTTCAGGACTCTGGGGGTCCTTTATAAATACGTGAGCTTCTTAACTGCAAGAAAGTGTAGAAAGCTACATATAATTTTTATCATCTCTAATTGATCTTTAAATTATTTTATATGCAAGATGTCCTAAGTCTAGCATCCCAAAGAATAAGTTTATTCAATGGAAAAAATACATATTACCTGTTCAGTATTCTTTAATTTAGGAAAGCAAGAGATCTCTATTTCTGGAAGCCTTGCCAAAGGACAGACACTATGTTTTACATAAGTCATCTCATTTATTTATACATGTTGCATCCAAAATTATTGCCATGTTACAGATCAAGGAACAAAAGGAAGAAAAGTGACGCAGCTCACCCAGGGCCACAGAGCTAATAGGGTGGAGTTCTATAGTTTAAAATCTGATCCTTTCAAAGGCAGGTCACCACATCAGTGGTCCTCAAAGAGAGGACTAGAAGTACTCTGGGACTATAATTTCAGAGTCACCCGGAAACATAATAAGAAACACAAATTTGGTCCCATGAATCAACAACTCTGGAGATAGAGCTCAGCACTTTGTACTTCAACAGACCTTCCAGGTAATCCTAATACACAATGCTCTATGAGAATTTCTGGCTTCAATCATTGCAGTAAATTGAAATACTACTGAGGTGGAAGATGACTAGATTAAAATAAATACCTATTAATTCTAAATTAGAGAGTCTTAGCTTTCATTATAAATCAGAAACACCTCTGGAATTTATAAAACACAAAAATGGACCTTCTAAATCCTGAATATCCTGAGGTGAGACAGGTGTAAAGAATAGAAAAGCTCCACAGGTGATTTTGATGCATTACCAGAACTGAGTACTGTGTAGAAATCAGAGGGGGACATGCATTTGCTATTCAGTATCAGAGCTTCCCAAACTTCACTGTGCATGGAAACACTTAGGGAATATTGATTCTGTTCCAATAAGTCCATGGTAGGGCCTAAGAACTTGAATTTCTATCAAGCTTTAGTTGATGTTGATGCTATTAATCTGAAAACACGCATGTTGAGTGGGAGTGGTTATGATTTAATTTTCCATTGCAATTTCTCATTTTCTTAAACATTGGAGTACTGTATTTAATAGCTATAAAATTAAAAGTTTAAATTTATTTAGAAAACCTCTCTAGAGGAATTTTAAGTACTCTGGCACAATGTGTTAATATTTTATTCATTAGTTTTTACTGTTACATGGATGCTGACCAGTCTTCTTGGTCTATCTATAACTACTTTAGTACATAGATATGGGGATGTTTAGTGCCAAGCTGAGTAAATCCCAAACAAATTTAAAAGAGCTGGTCATTCCACAAGAGTTGTACTTCCACTTAATAGGAGGGACCCTATTTTAACCTACAAATATGTCCTAGCAATGTGACTACTTCTAGTGCTACTCCTGTATGTAGGGAGGGGTGGAAGAAAACTGGGTTTGCAGAAAATTTCCCAGCAATGTCTGATGATCTTACACCAATCTAAGATTCACAGACTGACTGGTGGAGTCATGGTAACTCAAGCAGGGTGGCCCTAGAGCCCCCAGTTTTGACTGCTATAATGTACCAACCTCTTTTTTAATTCCCTAAGGCAAGAATTCCCTCAAAGTGGTGTGAATGTAGTTTTAATTTCAATCTAATCTTTTAAAAAAAGTATATTTTGGGTGGGGTTGGGTTCAAGATGGCAGATAAGAGACATTGCTTGTTTGAAAGTCCACTTGGAAAGCAGAATATGAAGAGTGTAGAGCAGTTGCAGCTTAGGTATGGATCACTAGGGGGACACAACAGAAATATCTACACCAAGAATAACTACAAAGCTGAGAAAGAAGAAAATAGAAAGGAGAAAATTGCCACACAGACTAAGCCCAGAGAGGCTTAGAACCCAGTGAAAGGGCAAGGGGGTGGCTCTTCTCCCCACCCTAGATGCTTAGTGAGTAGCTGGACACGAAATATATTGGAGGCCCATCTGCTCTCCACTGCCCAAGCACAGCAGCAAAATTAGACTACTGTGGTGAACAAGCAAACACCAGGAGCTTGAGTATTTAAAAGGGACACTCTAAGGGAGAGTTCCATGAGAGACCTGAGTGCTGGGTTTGATGTGCCTGCACACTTCCTCCTCTGCACCTCCTCTATTCATGTCATTAACTGATGCCACCTACTAGGCATGGCCCCTACCCCCAATTACAAGAGTTAAGAGTGCTCAGAACCAAAAGCTCAGGAGACGCTGATCCTATACAGTAGCCTGTACTGTATGCAAATTCCTGGCTGAACTTGCCACGGAGAGGGGAGCAACTGTATATTGAGAGCTTCCTACATGGTGACATTTCACCAGATCATGTGCTAATGGCTTAGGTGGACTGAACCCTGTTCCCCCTGTACATAAGAGCAGTGCAGAGAGATGCAGGGGAGAGGTCTTGGTCCTAGACTCGAGTAAGGAGGAAGCCCCCCCACAGGAAAATGTGAAAAGTGCTGAAGAATGAGGATCTTGTACCAACCCTTAATTCCACCCCCACTGGAGAATCACCATCTTGGATAGGAGTCTGGTACACCAGAGTGAATTAACCTAGCCCCTGGTTCCCATGGCAACCAAATGTCTTGGGTATTTTGGCTGAATGGAAGTAGTATCCCCTCCACACTCATTACAACAAACAGTGCAGCTTGATGCAGAGAATTCTGCTTTTCCCCAACAGGAGTGCCTGTTGCAGATATAGAGGCCTATCTCTCTCCCTCTGGTGTCCTGTGTTGGAACAGGGGTTCACATGTTCTACAAAGACACATACTAGTGAGTCAGACATACAGACTTGAGTTCATGGGCTAGTGTCTGGTGGTTAGGGAATTCATACAGACTAATCTGATGGGAGGGTACTGTGGGGTTCCAGGGAACAGGGATTAGAAAGGGTACACCCAGCCCCACAGAGAAAATGTGTTAGTGGACAAGAACATAAACAGCCTGTCCCAAGTCTGGATCCTCAGCACTCAAGTTGGTAGTTCCCCCTTCCCCACTCCAGACAACCTTCCTGGCCTAGAGAGATTACCCTAAATGTCATACCAGCAGCTCCCCATAGCAGTCAGAAAAACAAACTCTAAGTTCCATCAAGGCTTGGCAAAGCCTTTGGACTCTCAAAATCCAGCTATAATTTGTGTTGCTCTATCCCCCACTTCGGGAGAGAGGAAATAACCCCCTGGGAACTATAGGGTTCCTTCTATACCTTGAGGCCAATTCATGTGCCCCACCTGGGGGACCAAAGACACAAAAGAATATCTCAGCAGTTGACTCTTCCTCTCAAACTTCAATCAGTGACAGGGTGAACAACCCCACAGGGAAGCAAATAGGTACTGGCTGATTCGTACTCATAAGTACCACTCCTTGTCTCAGAGATTAAGCTGGGGGACCTAACTCATTACACAGTGTTGGGAAGAGAGGAAAATAGTGTATCAGAGGTAACCCCAGATGTTCGTGAAACCTGTTAGAACAACCCATGGGCCACTCAGGACCAGCATTTCTTTCCTTGGCATAGTAGGGTTGTATCTTTGGATTCCTGCAGACAGGACCATAATCCTGATCCAGCACCCCAAGATGTCAATCTAGAGGCCAGATAAGAAGTCATCAGCAAAAGAATCCAGAAACATGAAAAATCTGAGTGAAAGGACACCCCTAAAAGAAAATGGTAACTCATTACAAATGTATACTATAAAATGTAACCAAAATGAGAATTTTGAAATGAATGATAAAGAATTTTGAATATGCATTATAAGGAAAGTAATGAAATACAAGAAGAAATAGAAATCGAACACAAACCACAAAAACAATGCGGGAAATGAATGAAAAATTCACCAAAGAAATCAATTATTAAAAAATACATACAGAACATACAGAACTTCTGGAAATAAAAAATTAATTCAAGGAAATATAAAACACAGTGAAAAGGATTAAGAATAGAGTAGATCAGCCAGAAGAAGGAATTTCAGAGCTTGAAGACAACACTTTTGAATTAAATGAGTCAGTCAAAGAGATAGAAAAGGGAAATAAGAACAAAGCCCATTGGATTATGTTAAGAGGTCTAACATAAGAATCATAGGCATCCCTGGGGGTGAAGAAGAAAATATGCAAAGGTTGGAAAACACATTTGAGGAAACAATTGAGGAAAATTTCCTTGGTCTTGCTAAAAATCTAGATTATTCAAGTACTAGAAGCTCAATGGACTCCTGGAAGATTCTTTACTAAGAGGCAGTCACCATAAGACATAGTCATCAGACTGGCCACAGGTAATGCAAAGAGTAACTCCTACTAGATATAAAGGGAAAGCATCAGATAACTTACAAAGTTACTCATCAGACTAATTACATTCCTCTCATCTGAGACCTTATAACCCAAAAGAGATCAGGGCCCCATTCTTAGTGTTCTCAAAGAGAATAAAGGCCAACTTGGAATTTTGTCTCCTGAAAAACCAAATTTCTTATGTGAATAAGATATAAAGACTTTCTCAGACAAACAAATGATGAGGGAATTTGTCAAGACCAGACCTGCCCTACAGGGAGGTCTGCATTGTATACTAATCAGTACAGTAGATACCCACCAGTGTAAAACCACCCAAACTTAAGTTCAGAGCCCAGATATCACATGTGCTCAAGAGATAAAACAAACCAATAGAGTTCTACTCAATAGGATGAACAGAAATCCATCGAAATTCTCAATTCTTTTCGTAAATGTAAATGGTTTAAACTTCCCTCTCAAGAAGCATATCTTGCCTGAATGGATAAAAGAAATACAAGTATCTGCTATCACCAGGAAACAAACCTAACCCACAAGGATTCATTCAGACTCAAAGTGAAGGGATGGAAAAGAATTTTCCAGGCAAATGGAAACCAAAAGAAAGAGGTATAGCCATTCGCATATAAGATAACATACTTCAAACTAACAAAGTAAAGAGAGACAAGACAAAGATGGTCTTAATATAATAGTAGAAGGAGCAATTCAACAAGAAGCTATAACAATTCAAAATATTTATGCAACTAACAGAGGAGGACCCGGATTTATAAAGCAAACCCTAATAGATTTAAACAAAAAATAAACAGCATCATCATAATAGCCAGGGACTTCAACATGTACTGACAGAACTGGAAAGATCCTAAAAGGAGAAAATAAACAAACAATGAATTTAAATGGGACTTTAGAATAAATGGGCCTAACAGACACTTACAGAACATTCTTCCCCCTAAATACTGAATATACATTCTTCTCATCACCACATGGAACCTTGTCTAAGATTTATCACATCCCAGGCTAAAAAACATGTCTCAACAAATTGAAAACAATAGAAATCATACCATGTATCTTATCAGACCATGGTGGAATAAATTTAGAAATTAATTGCAACAGGAATACTTAATTCAACACAAAATCATGGAAATCAAACAACCTTCTGCTGAACAACTGTAAGGTCAAGAAGGAATACTAAACAATTATAAGATCAAGAAGGAACTTAAGATGGAAAGCATAAGATTATTTAAATGACAAAAGGACACAAGTTATCAGTGGGATTCAGGAAAAGCAATCTGAAGAGGAAAATTAATGGTTTTTAATGCCTACATCAAAATGACAGATCACAAATCCATAGTCATCAAGGAATTAGAAAAGAAAGAGCAAACCAATCCCAAACCCACCAGAAGAAAAGAAATAGCTTAAAGTCAGAGAAGAACTAAATGAAATCTATAACAAAGAATTATGAAAAAGATTTATGGCTCAAGAGCTGTTTATTTGAAAAGATAAGCAAAATCAACTGACCTTTGGTAGGTTAACCATAAACAAAAAAGAAAGGACCCTGATAAGCTTAATCTGAAATTAAAAAGGAAGACATTACCTCTGATACCATGGAAATGCAAAATATCATCTCTGAAACTACAAAAATCTTAATGCACATAAACTAGAAAAAAAAACCTAGGAAATGGACAAAGTACTGGAAACATACAGCCCATAGGCTCAATCAGGAAGAAATAGAACTCCTAAATAGACCAATATCAAATAGGAAAATTGAAGCAGCAACAAAAAAGTCTTTGAACAAAGAAAAGTTCCAGACCAGATGGTTTCACAGCTGAATTTAGCAGCCCTGCAAAAAGAACTTGTACCTGTAACTGCAGAGATTATGTCACAGCATTGAGAAAAAGGGAAATCTCCCCAACTCCTTTTACAAAGCCAGTATCACCTTGATTCCAAAGCCAGGAAAGGACACAACAACAAAAAAGAAAACCACAGACAAATAATTATTACGAATATTGTTGTAAAAATTCTCAGTAAAATACTAGCAAACGAAATTCCATTGCACACCCAAATAATAATAATCTACCATGATCAGTGCACTTCATCACAGGCATATATGGATGATTCAACATGCACAAATCTATAAATGTAATTCACCATTTAAACAGAAGCAAAAACAAAAACCACATGATCCTCTCAACAGATGCATAAAAACATTTGGCAAAATTCAGCACCCTTTTATGATAACAATTCTTAAAAAATAGGCACAGAAGGAACATATCTCAAGTTTATAAAATCCATATATGACACACCCACAGCTAACATTATACTGGATGGGGAAAAATTGAAAGCAATCTGCTTCTAATTGAACTAGGAACTAGACAAGGTTGACCTTTGTCATCATTTTTCTTCAACAGAATATTGGAAGCCCTAACCAGAGCAATCAGGAAAGAGAAGGAAATCAAGGGTATTTAAATGGGGGAAGAAGAGGTCAAACTATTGCTCTTTGCTGATGACATGACCTTATATCAAGAAAACCCTAAACATTCTGCCAAAGACTTCTGGAATTGATAAATAAAATTCAGCAAATTCTCAGGTTTCTGTGTCAATGTACACAAGGCAGTACCATTCCTATATAACAGTAACAGTCAAGCTGAGAATCAAAGACTCAATACCTTACAGAATAGTAACAAAAAGAAAATGCCTAGGAATATATTTAACAAAAGAGGTGAAATTCCTTTACTAGGAGAGGTAGAAATCAATGAGGAAGGAAATTGCAGAGGATATAAACAAATGGAAATACTTGGATGGGGATAAGCAATATGGTTAAAATGGCTATACTATCCAAGGTGATCTCCCTTGAAATCCCAATGTAATCTTTTGCAAATCTAGAAAAAATAATCATATGCTTTGTGGAATGAGAAAAGAGGCCAAATAACCAAAGCAACCTTATGCAAAAAGAACAAATCAAAGACATCACTTTACCAGACTTCAAGCTATACAATAAGGCTATTATAACCAAAACATCATGGTACTGGCACATGAACAGTGACATAGAGCAATGCTTCAGAACAGAGATATAATACCATACGCATATTGCCATCTGATTGTTTACAAAGCAGAAAGTAATATATACTCAGGGAAAGAATCCCTATTAAATAAATGATGCTGGGAAAATAGCCACATGTAGAAGTTTGAAATAGGATCTACAACTCTTACCACTCAGAAAAATTAATTGACAATAGATAACAGACTAAGGCATGAAAGTATAAGAATTGTACCCTAGGAGAAATTGTAGGAAAAACTCTTAATATATATTTGTCCAGGCAAAGAATTTATGAAGAAGGCCCAAAAGTAATCACAGAAAAGGTAATCACAGTAACAAAAATTAAAGTGCTTGGTTCAATTTAAAAAACTTCTGTATAGCCAATGAAACAATCACTAGAATAAATAAACAATATACAGAATGGAAGAAAATATTTCCGTGCCATCCAGCTCATAAAGGGCTGATAACCAGAATCTATGAAGAACAAGCAAATTGGCAAGAAAAAAATCATTTGTTAATATCTTCTGCTATTTCTCTTCTTAGGGTTTCATAATTCTCTTTGTAGAGGTCTTTCGCCTCTTTTGTTAGGTATATTCCTAGGTATTTCATTTTCTTTGAAGCTACTGTGAAGGGAATGGTGTCTTTGATTTGTTTCTCAACTTAGCTGTTGTTGGCATGTACAAAGTCTACTGATTTGTGGAGATTGATTTTATACTCTGAGATGTTACTGTATTTCTTGATCACTTCCAGGAATCTTGTGGTTGAGTCTAAAATTATATCATCAGCAAAGAGTGACAGTTTGACCTCCTCTGCCCCCATTTGGATGCCCTTTATATCCTTCTCTTACCTGATTTCATTGGCTAGAACTTCTAGCACTATGTTGAATAGTAGTAGTAATAAAGGAATTTCTTGTCTGGTTCCAGTTCTAAGTGGAAAAGCTTTCAATTATTCCATTCAGTATAATATTAGCTGTGGATTTGTCGTAAAGGCTACAATCAGTTTAAGAAATGTGCCACTTATATTCTTAAGGGTTCTTGTTAGAAAAGATGCTAAATTTTATCAAATGCTTTTTCTGAATGTGGCTTTTGTTTTTGCTTCTTTTGATATGGTAAATCACATTTACAGATTTGCATATGTTAAACCACCCTTGCATCCTTGGGATGAAGCCTACTTGATCATGATGCATAATTTTTTTAATGTATAGCTATAATCCATTGGCTAAAATTTTATTGAGTATTTTTACATCTATATTCATTGGTGAAACTGATCTGTAGAAGACATTAACAAATGGAAGAGCATACCATGCTCCTGGCTAGGAAGAATCAACATTGTTAAAATATCTATAATTCCCAAAGCAATCTATGGATTTAATACAATCCCCATTAAAATACCAACATCATACTTTGAAGAACTGTCAAAAATAGTTCTTTATTTCCTATGGAAGCAGAAAAAAACCATATAGCCAAGGCATATTTTAGTAATAAAAACAAAGCCAGAGACATCACTGTACCAGACTTTAGGCTGTATTACAAGTATACAATGATCAAAACAGCATGGTATAGCACAAAATAGAGACATAAATATCTGGAACTAAATAGAAAACCAAGAGATGAAATCAGTCTCTCATAGCCATCTGATCTTGAATAAACCCAGCAAAAGCATAGACTGGGGGCAAAGAATCTTTATTCAGTATATGGCGTTGGGAGAATAGGATAACCACTGTAAAATACTGTTACTGAACCTGCACCTTTTGCCACTTACAAATGTTTATTTAAGATGGATAATATATTTAAATCTAAGTCATGAGATGACAAAAATCATAGAAGAAAGTTTGGGAAAAACTCTTGAGGATGTCAGCTAGAAGAAAGACTTTACTTGCAATCACAACAACAACCAAAAAAAGCAAATGAAACTTAATTAAATGAAAAAGCTTCTTCTTCCCAGCTAAAGACACAACAATTAAAGCAATAGACAACATTCAGAATAGGAAAATATATTTGCATGTTATGAATCTGACAAAGGTTTGATAACTAAAATTTACAGAGAACTCAAATTAATCAACAAAAAGAGCCAACAGTCCCATCTATCACTGGGTAAGAGACATGAACAAACCTTCTCTGAGGAGGACAGACAAGTGGCTAACAAAGAAATGGTCATTGTTCTTAATCATCAGAGAAATGCAAATCAAAGCCACCCTGGGATATCACCTAACCCCAGTGAGAATAGCTCATATCACAAAGTCCCAACGTTACAGATTCTGGCACAGATGTGGAGAGAAGGGATCATTTGAACACTGTTGGTGGGCCCCAAACTAGTCTGGCCTCTTTGGAAAGTGGTATGGAGAATCCTCAAAGAACTCAAATTAGACCTTCTCACTACTAGGCGTCTATCCAAAAGAAAAAAGAAATCACTGTATCAGAAGGATATTCGTACAAGATTCTTTATTGGAAGTGAGTTTACAATGACCAAGTTGTGGAAACAACCTAAATGCCAATCAACTCAGGAATGGATTAACAAACTGTGTTATGTATACCACTGAATACTAGTCAGCCATAAAAAGATTGTGACTTTATATCTTTTGTATTAATATGGAAGGAGTTGGAACACATCCTTCTTAGTAAAGTACCACAAGAATGGAAAAGTCGAAGTCCAACATACTCAGTACTAATATGAATCCATCTAATTCACACTTTCAGAGGGGAAAAACTCATTTCAATTCAAGTTGAGGGGAGGGGAAAAGTAGAAGGGAGCAGGAGGGGAAGTTATAGATGCTCCCATTGAATGGGCATAATGCAGGGATCTGTGGCACACTTTAGGGGTGCAGAATGTAGCTTTAAATGGGACTCTACCAAACAAATTCAAATATTGTGACTTGGGTGTTTGCACCCTCACATTATCCTCAAAAAAAAAAAAAAAAAGTATGTGTGAGTGTGTAAGACATTTAGTAAAAATTTTCTTTATCTTCTATTTCTTTAAGTCTTTTAAGATTCTTCTAAAAATTTCACCAACACAAAATGACTTTTGGTTCTTATAGAACTGAGATGTAAAATGACCTCAACAGGTGACACTACCCTTAAAAGTATATTCATATATATACACATACATTCCATATGCATGTATATGCTATAGTATGCAATCCTTCCTATATTATTAGTCTGTACTGAATTTGTTTTTCTTTCAACTTCATGCTTTGCACATTATTCAAATTATATAATTCTATATTCTGGAAACAGTTTAGAAAAAATAATTTAAATCATGATTTCCTAAGTTATTCTTCCTAAGTCAGATTCTATTTATTGTTCCAGTCCTTTTCTACTAATAAGTACATCAAGACATTATTTGAACCATTTGAAAAAGTGTGTAGTAAATTTAAGCAGGCTAAAATATTTATTGAGAGTATCCTAAAATGGACTTTCGATTAAGTTGTCTATTTTTTTCTAAAGGTAATATCAATTCCATTATTCAATATGACCATTTTTATAGAGTTCCTTTAAACATCCATCACTTAACCAAATGGCAAGAAAATTCCAACAGAATAATTTTTGATGTGGCTTCAAATGCGTTTCTAGAAAATTAAGGTCTTTTCTTTGACAACAAGCAAAAACAACAACAGATCTTGAGTCCTTAAAAGGCACTAAGCTGTGTGTTTTGCATAGATTTTCTGATTTACTATATATAACAGAGTAAAGTTCTGCTCTGTCTGCTCACCATGATACCCTACCCCTTGGTTTTCCTCCCCTCTGGAAGTAGTATCTTGTTTTGATCCACCGGGTTTGTGGTAACTTCCTCTGAGAGCCCTAGGAAACAAATACATCTGATACCTATTCTGTTCTCTCTTCCATTTCCCCTACCTCCTCTGACCTTGTATCAAACACATCCTGAGGAATCAACAGTTCCGCTGGAAATACAAGCCTCTGCTATGTGCACAAGATGTCTAGCTGTTCTGTGTCTCTGCTTGCCTATTTGACACTCAAAATCAGTGTCTACAAAACCTCTCAATTACCAAGCCCCTCAAAAAGGAAAACAGATTTCCCCTCAGTGTTACTTATGTCAGTTTGTTTCGCTAACACTTTCACAGGTTTGTAGAGAAAATTAGAATAATTCTCCTTTTGTTTCCTGTCATTTCTCATATCTGATCTATCAACACTCTTGTGATTCATGACTTACAAAGACTTCTCAAAGCAATCTGTGTCTCCTTAGCTCCATTACCAGACACATATGTCCTCTTTCCCTGTGACTGCCTCCTGTTATTGGTTCCCCAATTCCTTAATCCCCTAGAAGCTCTTCCCATACAGGAACCAAAGAGATCATAAAAGAATCAGACTCTGTCGTTCTCATGCTTAAAATGATAAAATGGCTTTCTGCTGCACCTATTGTAAAACACAGTTCTTATGCCCACCTAGGAGGGTCTGTAATGTGAGGGCTTGCTTGCCTTTGTTGTCACTGCCCTACTCATTTTGGTAGGACTCAGTTTCAACCCTCTTAGCCCTTATCACGATAGGCATTCATATCCTTACATGTATTTATTAACATTTTCTACTCACTGAACTATAAGCCAGTGAATATTAAGACTGTATGTTTTCATGCCAGTAAATGCCACGATCTGGAACAGTACCTAGTACTCTGTAAAAATTTCTGAATAAATGAAAGAATAAAAAAAAAGTCATTGGTATATCTAGTTGTCCAGTTCTCATAAAAGCTCTCTTTTCAATCATCAGTTTTCCTAATATCCAAAGATAAGCCATATTTAAATTTAGAGAACATCATAAAGTCATAGTATTTAACAGAGCATTTCCCTGGTAAATCTTCTGGTAGGGGGTGACTGGTTTTATTTTCTTGTAATCATTTTGTTAAATGAAATTCTTGATTGTAATATATACTGTTTTAATTGACATTTAAGTACAGGAGTATTTGTAGATGTGGAGGTGCACATATGCATGTGAGATTCTGAAAATGGGTGAAAATTAAAAACTTCAAGCCCTAATGATTGAAGAAAAATGGCACAGTTTGAGCTCAGCCAAATTTGTTAATTATCCTAAATATGCTGCTGATTTTTGTTATATACAATTGTTCCTCAGTAGATAGAATTGTTTCAAGGACACCTTGCCCGCCATTGTATACCCACATCCATTCCAACTCAGGTTCCATAGTCAGCTTTGTGGAATCTGTGAAAAGTGGGTTTCACATCCTGAGAATACTGGATTTTTGATCCACATCTAATTGAAAAAGAATCTGTATATAAGTTGATTCATGCAGCTTAAAGCAGTGTTATCCGAAGGTCAGCTGTAACTCTTGTTGTGGTGTTTACTCCAATTAATATGTGATGGTTAATTTTATATATCAATGTGCCTAAGATTACAGTAGTGAGTTGTTTGCTTAAACACCCATCTAGATACTGCCATGCAGGTATTGCTTAGATGTGACTAATATTTAGATCAGTAGAGTTCAAGTATATCAGATTATCTTCCATAATGTGACTGGGCTTCAATGGATCAGTTGAAACCTTAAGAGAAAAGACTGAGGTCCCCAAGGAAGAAGGAAGTTTGCCTCCAGACTGCCTCTGAACTCAAGACTACGATACCTAACCTCTTATATAGGTCTCTAGCCTATTGATCAGCCCTGCCAATTTCAGACTTGCCAACCCTTGCAATCTTGTAAGCCCAATTCTTAAGATAAATCTTTTTCTCTATATACCTACACATCCTATTGGTTCTGTTTCTCTGGAGAACCTTAACACACTATGTAACACATATATGAAAGAAAAGCTTCTAACAATTTTACTTGTCTTTTTATTTTATTTGTTAAAGCAATCACAAAGGTACTGTGAGTTTCAAGCTGAGGAGAAATAAAATCCACATCTTGATAGAAAGTGTCAAGGTTCTGGAAGATCATGGCAACTCCCAAACTGGCAATATTGCCAAGGTCATTTCTGCAAAATACAACCTGACACATACTACCTTTTCTGCTTTGTGATTTTCTCCTGTTTTATTAAACCAAAAATACTTCATTTTTTCCCTTCTTTTTCTAAGAAAATTCTACTTTTTTTGTGAAAGTTTCATTTGTTAGCACTTTCTCTCTTTAAAACTGCCCATCACTTAAGAGGTTCTGACAATTAAGTTTGCAAACTCATCCTGGGAAATGTGCCTCTTTACCTCATGGCTGAGTATTAGTACAGTCACCTTCAAAGTACTCCCCTTGGGCTATAATTGGGTTATAGCTTTCATATGAAAGCTATAAATTAGTGATAGCCCAAGAATATGTGGAAGGGGGAAAGGGAGGGGAGGGGAGGGGGAAGATGGATGGAGGGAGGGTATTTGGTGGGACCACACCTATGGTATATCTTATAAGGGTACATGTGAAACTTACTAAATGTAGAATATAAATGTCTTAACACAATAACTAAGAAAATGCCATGAAGGCTATATGAACCAGTTTGATAAAAATATTTCAAATTGTATATAAAACCAGCACATTGTACCCCATGACTGCATTAATGTACACAGTAATGATTTAATAAAAAAAAATTAAAAAAAGAAATAGGTATGATAGAAGACCCCTTGTAGGACTGTTTTAAGTATTAATAAATATATGAACCCAAAAAACCCAAAAAACAAAGTACTCCCCTTGGGAAGCTATGCACTAACACCAGTGCTCAGACCACCCTTCAAAGCAAGTTTGGAGCACTTTTTCTGGAATGATCATCAGAAGTGACATCATTCAGCACACGAAATCACACAGCAATAATGGATGCCACTCAGCAAGATGCCACCACATGTTGATACAAGCACACCTGTGAGACACTGATCTACCAAGGTTAGAATGAAACCATGAAACCTTACCGAGCTGTTTGTACAATGCTGTCAAATGCAGGCATAAGTTCATGAAGTTAATTGTCAGACCTTGCACAATGGCAGCTCTGATGGTGATTTCAGAAGAAGAGTTCCAGAATTGCTTTGAAGGGTGAACCAGAATACTTCAGCAATGAGATATGTAGCACTTTTACTAGGCTAAGTTTACAAACTTAACCCTCTGAATTTGTATCATCAGTGTCATTTGACATTTCAGTGTTGCGTTATGTATTATGCTTTGTTGTAACTGTGATATCCTAAGATGATTATTGTAACTGGAGATCAGAGTAGTAAAGATGTATGGGCTCTGGAATTGGGCCAGGTTTAAACCCAGTTTGCAACATATTAGTGGAATGGTTGACAAATTTCTTAATCTCTCTGAACCTGTAAAGTGTGTATAATAGTAGTAACCATCCCATGGTAGTGTTATAAAAAAAAAGATAAAATATGAAGTGTTTTTATAATTATACCTAAAATTTATTGTTCAGTTTTTAAAAATTTAATTTAAAAAAATTCTTTTTTCAGATTAATATGAGGATACATGTAATAGGTTAACATGGTTTACATTTGTAAGGTGAAGTCCCAGTTGCTGCTGAGTCTTCCACCCAGATAGTGTGCCATGCACTCCTACATTATATCTGTTAGGTGGGAACTCTCCAAGTTTCGTCCTCCCCTTCTCCCCTCCCCCTTCTTGAATTTTGTTCATCTACTGGTTTCAAAATTGTATTGAGCACCTGGATACTTGCTTATCCCTTCTTGGGGTACATTACTTAAGAGAATATTCTTCAAATCTATCCAGACAAATACAAAGATGCAAAGTCTCCATCTTTTTTATGTCTGAATTGTATTCCATGGTATATGTATACCACCGTTTCTTATTCCATTCATGTATTGATGGGCACTTGGGTTGTTTCCACATCTTTGTAATTGTAAATTGAGCTGTTATAAACATTTGAATACAAATATCTTTCGGATAAAATGATTTTTTTCATCTGGGTAGTTACCTAGTAATAGGATTACAGGATCAAATGGAAGGTCTACTTTTTACTCTATGAGTATTCTCCATACTTCTTTCCAATAAGGCTGTAGTAGTTTGCAGTCCTACCAACAATGCATAAGTGTTCCCCTCTCTCCTCTCCACACCCATACTGGCTGTTCACTTTCTATATGAAACTGGGTGCTCAATTCATTATGATTCAAGCCACACAGCAACAAATGCTATATTATTATCTGCATTCTACAGATAAGAACCTTGAATTATGTCACATTAGCAATGTGACTTGGTCAAGACACATAATCCTTTAACAACATAAAAGCTGAACCCTAACACCATGACATCATCGTCTCTCTCTCTCTTTGCATTCTTGCTACTGTGCCTAGTGTTGCATTTTACCTCTTGTAGGTTAATAAGACTTGTTAAATTAATGAATATTTAATTAATATTAAATTAATGATTGTTCTAGGGCTTCCATTCAAATCTTGTTGATGACAAATAGTAATTCATTTATGTCATTGTACACAAAAGAGTGTGAGTTTGTGTGTATTCCACATTCCAGTGGAGGATTTAGCAGTAACTTAACAGAAATATTGTTGATATTAAGACCTGATAAAAATAATGAAATAAAATTAACTGGGTGCTGTTAACAAAGTATAGTCTCTCCAAATAGTCTTTAGTAATGAAGATAATTCACTCCAGATGTGTCTTTTAGTAAGTAATATAAGATATTCTAGTGTTACAATTGTTTTATAAAGTTAGATTCTAAACATTCTATATTTGTTATAAACTAACACCTTTTTTTTTTTTGAGACAAAGTCTTACTGTCACCCTCGGTAGAGAGCTGTGACATCATAGCTCACAGCAACCTTACACTCCTGGGCTCAAGAGATGCTCCTGCCTCAGCCTCCCAAGTACCTGGGGATTACAGATGCCACCACAATGTCTGACTACATTTCTGTTCTGGCTCAGGCTGGTCTTGAACCCATGAGCTCAGGCAATCCACCTGCCTCAGCTTCCTAAGTGCTAGTATTACAGGTGTTGAGTCACCATGCCCGGCCCTAAACTAACACGTTTTTTGCAGCACATATATCCATACACAATCTGACTGTTATGCTAGATTTAATTTAAATACCGTAATATATGATAATAAAAGATTTTAAGAATATTGTAATAATAAAGCTTTTTATGTAGTTATTTTAAACTTCACTTTTTTTATTGATGTAGATCCTGGAACTCTGAAAGAGGAGTGGATTAGGTGTTAAGATTCTAACATACTGGAGAGAATTTTGACTCTAAATGGTGGTATGACTTGCAATTTTTTCAACATAGCTGAGCAATGGGTATGTCCCAAAATTCATGCTACGGTTATGATTTCAAAGTCTCCTTAAATTTCTAAACTTTTAAATTGTAGGTGAATAATGTTATATTAAAGTCTAAATAAATATTCAGTATTCTTTGCTCAAGATAGTATTTTCAAATACATGAAATGAATCTTTCATGCATAAAACCAATGGGCATTATTAATAGGAGAAATCCAGTTTCCCTAAAAATATAAGACCTCCTGAAACTAATATCATATCTCTTAGCATCAATTAATTGAAATGGATTACCTCCTTCCCTATCATAGGAAAGACATGTCTTGACAGATATATGCTAGATCCATTTCACTCATTACATTCCTGTTCTGTCTATGCAATAATATGAGTTTTAATCCTAAGTTTTGAGAATACTATGATATTTCCTTTCTGATTTCATCTAAGAAATAGATTTGTTATAACATAGTTTATAATGTCATAATATTGAAATTCAGGGCTATAATTTTTTTTTCAATATTAAAATGTGAGTATAGGAGTAAAATTACTTTGCTAGTTTAGAGCTGTGGAATATCAGATAAAATTTCCCTCTCGTTCAGTTAAGTGAAATAATAGTACAAAAGAGGTAGTATGGATGTCTTCTAACACGATGGCAAATGAGATCATCATAGATGCCTTTTCATAATAAAACAACTAGAAATTAGCCAGGCATTACTGTTGTGCTTACATGGGATAGTGTCTATGGATCCTTTCCATGGCAATTTTGAAACAAATGTAAGTCTCAAACCAGATTAATGAGCAAATGATATGGTTAACTTAAAGCAAAAAGCAAGGCAGTAGTGATTTCAGAGAACTAACTCTTTGTCATATAGCAAGCTCGGGAAGTTGAGTCAGAGACCATTTCATTAGAGGTACCAAGTTAATAGCACTCATCAACTTGCAGAAGATATCAATATAAAAACATCACTGGAAGTGAGCATTTCTTTTAGACCCTAGGATTCCATCAAATAAAAGTTTAAAAATATGGAATACAACCTAAGATCACCAAATAAACAAAGGAACAATGCCCATGAGTAGGAATCAAGAGACATAATTAAAGCACAATTTATATCCCAAGTGATTATATTTATACTATATAATTATAAATTGAGCTTTAATTAATTGTTTTATATTTATAAAACACAAAATATAAAATAGCTTTACATATGATTTCTTAAATAAATCAATAAAATCTCTAGATGATAAAAATAACAATTTTATTATTAGGAAATGAGGTTAGGCATATAGAAGAAATGAATGAAGTACAACTTTAGGAACAAAAACAATTGTTGAAAATAAAAAGTAAATAGGGTAAACAGCAGATTAGATGGAGCTGAAGTGAGAGTTAGAAAACTGGAAGACAGATCTAAGGAGATTTCTCAAATCTAGCTAGAAAGAAAATGGAAAAAAAATTCAAATATAGAGGATGGAAGAAAAGCTCTAAGAGGGTGTCCAACCTGCAGCCCATGGGCCACATGCAGATTACTTGAGGCTTGCTTTGGTTATCTGTGGTGTCAGATATTATGAAATTATCCACAGGCATATATATATATGTGTGTGTGTATATATATGTATGTGTGTATATGTATATATATATATATGTGTGTGTGTATGTATATATATATATTTGTTGTTGTTGTTCATCAGCTTCCATTAGTGTTACTGGATTTAATATGTGGTCCAAGACAACTCTCCATCTTCTAATGTGCAGTGGGAAATAAAGCTTGGACACTCCAGTGACAAAGATATCTAATCATCATCTCATAATTAGAGAAGAAAGAAAAGAGTGAAAACTGCAACTAAATAACTAAATAGGTAACGTCTGAGAATATGTCAGATCTGGTAAGAGATATAACATCACTGATAAATTAACACAATAAATACTCAATAGGGTAAAAAAATAAAATCTATACAACATAAAAATAGTTTCTTTAAACATCCAGAATTTTTCAAACTAGGAAGAACTGTTGGAAAAATTACAAATCTTTTAACAATAACTATAAAATCCAGAGAGGCAGTGGAATATAAAACTAAAGGAAAATGGCAAAAAAAAAAAAAATGCACATATAAAAAGCATTGTTTAAGGAGCAAAGATCAAATAAAAGCATTTTAAGATAAAATAAGAAAATTTAACATTGTGACACAATAAAGTAATTACCAAAGTTTGAACTTGAGAAAGATGAAAAATATTTCTAGGGAAAAGGCTGAAATGCTAGAAGGAATACTAATCAAAAAGTAGATGTGTTTGTAAACAAATTTTTTTTTTTAAAGTATTGTGTTATCAAGTGGTATGTAATAATAGCTAATCTGTGGCATTAAACGATTGAGGAATATGTAAGTTAGAAGTCAGAATATAATAGTAAGACATCAAGTATTCCCAGGTCCTTTTATTTTTAAGGATTAAGATATTGTTGTTTTTTGTTTTTTAATTTTAAGGTAAACCTACAAGTGAAGTTACAAGTGTTTATAAAAAGAATAAGTTACCAGTCAGTGAACGAAATTGATTAAGAACACAAAGAGGCAACCCCCCAAAGCAGTGGTTGGGGGAGAAAAAGAAAACAATGTCTTTTAATGTGTGGAATAGAAAGAACAAATACACCAATATTCAAAATAAATATAATGAACTAAATGTACCAGTTGAAACATGAGGATTGATAGAGTGGAAAACAAAAGAAAATTCAGCTCTATGCTGCTTATAAAACACATACTGGCCACATAGATTTAAATAAAAGTAAAGTTTTATTTTTATCATGTTCCATGTCAATTATGATTACATTAATTTTAAACACTATATATGAACAATTGTATTTCCTGCTCAACAGTCTCATCAGTTATTATTGAGAAGAGTTTAAATAAACCACCCAAAGTCATATAGATATTTATTGGTAGAGCAAGGATGTAATCCTGGGAATTATTCTGAGCTAGCGATAATATCATTATACAAAATAAAATTTTTAATTCATGATAAAGGATGAATAAAGTAATTATATTAATATATCTAAGAGAATGCCTTCAAAAATAATAAGCAAATAGTAACATAATTGTTGGACAAACTGTCAAGTCTTACGATCTACGTGGATATTTCAACTAGCCTGATCCTACTAGTGAAATTCTAAAAGAATTCCTAGAAATTTTAGGAACAAGACAGAGATCTTGTTCAATATCAAGATCTTGCTCTTTATCAATAGCACCCTTGCTATTAAGACTGAGCAACATTTTCTTGCAATGCCCTGGCCAACAAAATAAGATAAGAAAAGGAAATAAAACTTTTAAAGATTAGAAAGGAAGAAATCCATGCCTCTTTACTTGCAAATGGTAGAACTGTTAACATAGAAAAACTAACAAAAGCTAGAGACAAAATATTAAAAGTAATAAGATAAATAGGCAAGATCGCAATATAATAAAATAGTACAAAAATCCCCACTGCACTTCAACAAATAAAAATCTATATGGCATTATATTAATTTTCTAAGGCTGATGTGACAAATCACCACAAATTTGATGGCTTGAAACCACAGAAATTTATTCTGTCACAGTTTTAGAAATCAGAAGCCTGAAATTATCCTGTCTGTAGGACCATGTTTCTCAGAAGGCTCTGGGGACGATTTCTTTCCTTGACAATTCCAGCATCTGGTAGCTCTACATGATTCTTGGCTTGGGCTGCATTCCTCCAGTCTATGCCTCTAGGGTCACATTGCCTGCTCCTTTCCTGTCAAATTTCCCCTCTGTGTCTCTTATAAGACATTTGTCATTAGATTTGGGGCTTCTCTAGATAATCCAGGATGATCTCTTCATCTCGAGATCCTTGATTACATCTGTAAAGACTCTTCCAAACAAGGCAGCATTCAGTGTGTGGAAATTAAAGTATGCATATATCATTTGGGGACGACATTCAACCACTACAGTGTTCTTACTTGAAAATCTGTCCCAAAGTGTACTCTAAATGACTTAAGATTATGCACACATTGTCATTTTAACTTTTTTTCACAGATGACCTAGTAATCAAGTCCATAGTTTAGGCCAATGTCATGAACAGGCTAGGTGGGATTTGTGAGATATAATGGAAAAGAGACAGTAGAAATGTATTAATAGTTCCTTAGTAGCTGTCACAGACATGGTTATTGTCTACCCAGTTGCCATTTTGCTCAGAGAGCCCCAGCAATGCCAACAGTGTCTTAGATTGGGACAAACCAGGCAAGATCAGCCTGTTGTTAATATTCACTTTCCAGCCTCTCTCCTAATGTCCATGTGACACCATTATGACCGATGGAATATAAATGGCAATTTTTTTAGGTACCAGAAAGAGGGATTTGTCTCTCATAAAATGAAATCATAGGTGTGCTCAGATCACTGGCACAAAGATATGACAGTGGGATTGTGACATGTATCCTGTGATGATTACACAAGCTCCAGATGAGCATCCAGTGATGTAGAGCAGAGCAGGAGATTGCTTCATCAATTCCATAAGTGCCTTTTCAGACTTCTTCAAACTGAGAAAACTAACATCTACATTGCTAGAGTAAGTATTAGTTAGATATTCTGTTACTTGAAGCCTAAAGCATCCCTATCTGCCGTGTTAGACACTCTTTATTCCTTGGTGTTTACAAATAGAACTAGCATCATGGTCTTTTGTTATAAGCACTCACTTTTATAAGTTTAATGCACTGTCTACCAACTAGAATGAGGGAACTGCTTTGTCATACAGGAGGGGCCTGTCTTTTTATTTTTTACTTGCCTTTGACTAATTAAATAATATTGACTGTGCTTTTACTGTGGAAAGAAAATTAAATCCTGTAGTCATTAAAGTTTTATTCTTTGTTTCTCTTTTCTTTTTCCTTTTTTTATTTTCTAAGAGATACAATACCACTAGTGGGTCCATACATGCTTTTTTTGATACATGAGACAACGCTCAGAACTGTCACATTATCATATCTACCTGACAGATTTTCCTTGCAATATGATGTTGACAGAAACAATTGACACCTAACATCTAAAATATAAACTTTTCTTCAGATTATTGATTTGTGACTCTAAGAACAGCCTTCAATAGCCCTGACAATCACAACCCTGCTTTTTAAAGAGTATGTGTTTAAAGGCTTGAGCATGCTCCCATAGAGATTTTGGGAGATTTACCTGCTGTTGATGTTTAGTTTGGACAGAAAATGTTTTGTATCTCATGGTTTGCAATAAACTCTTCCTAGTTTTAACTATGCATTTAGATATTTCACTGAAATCCACCAAAAACATTCGCAAAATATTTTGTCCAGTTGTTGGCTCTGTTGTTGGGTTTCTCTGTAATACATTATAGTGTTTCTACAACTCCTCATCATGTCAGCCGAAAGATTGTGGTAAATTGGACAACACTATTTTTTATTCCCAAACAAACAACTATGTTTTATCTAGAGATAGAAAACAGAGTCACAAAATATCACCTGGCAATCTTTGAATCACAATCAATACAAGTGTCAGTGAATGCAAATTGATACTTTTTGCCTAACTACTACACATATTGCACCCAACTTATTAGAACATTCAAAATGGCATGCTCATGTCATTTGGCCTGCTCTCAATCAATGAGCAGTTAACTCTCTGGAACCCTTAAAAAGAGCTAATAATATATAAAAGCAATAAATGTATTAGATGATGAGTACAAATATGGTAAGAGTTCAATATATATTCTGAGCACCTATTAAAAATATTTCTGGGTACACATATTCACTCAACATACTTTGTGATTGGACATTATATATTTAAGTGAAGAAAATTTATTAACAAGAGAATTTTTCTTATCCCATTTCTTTCTAAGAGTATTTTCCTTGGAGAATATTCCCCAAATGAGAAACATAGTTTAAATTTTGTCATCACAACAAAGCTGATCTTCAACATTGCTTATATACTCATAAACATTTACTGAGCTATTATAACTTTGGACATCTAGATAGAGACCCCCCCTCAACAAGCTTCAAAATTCAAATTATCATTCTACATTCAGCAAATGATCTGTATCTATGTATCTATATATGTCTATGTAGATATAGATGATTCAGAAAAGTTATTTGACATTTCCGACTTACAAGTTCTTCATGAGTCATAGGAGGTACTGATATAACATCTAGCCATAGGCTTGACTCCTTCAGGTTAAGTGGCAAATTTAGGTGGTACTTTACTCCTAACCTATGTCATATCCAGGATCCATCCTTCATTTTGCTTCTCTTGGATAAGCTCCATTTTCTTGCCTAGCTCCATGAAGTTCCCAATTGCCTCTGGAATGACATTATTTCAGGCTGATGTGTACTGGGAAAAGAGGAAGAGTATTGTTCCGTATTCTATTCAAACTATGTTCATTTGACTGTGATTTGGTTCCAAGATCATTCTCCAAGCAACGTCTATAGCTAAATGATTGAGCTGATGTAAAGTCAAATCTTGGAGAAGCACTACGAGGAACAGGGCATTCCTTTGCAGGGAGACCAGACCAAAGGGTCATTGGTTTTTTTTTTTTTTCCTGGACAGCATCTATTTTAATGACCCTTCAGTCTTCCTGCAAAGGACATATATATTCACTCTATTTAGATTGGTTCTTTTGAGACTCAGATAATATTACCTACATAAGAGTTAACATTATGCTTATCTGTTATCCAGAAATTGTATTAAATAATTAATTAATAACTAACAATATTGTTGCAATATTCATGTTTTTTCTTTTAAAGTCATTGTACATCTTTTATCTCAATGCTCCCAACTCAAAAGTCTTTTCGAGTTGTGTCTGGAGGTTGGTTGTTTCTTAGTGTTCGCTGCTTAGGGAGCCAGTGCTGAAAGCCCTAGTTTATGTAGCTGATTGGCAGTAGAGCCTGGACTTACAGTTCATCTCACACTGCACTAGACCCTGGGTGCCAGTGAGCCGTCAGATGAATGTGATTACCTTTCCTTGGTCTCACGATATGGAAGGTATTTTCAACTATAGTACATGTGTGAGATCAAACGGATGAGAGAAAGTGTACATTGTCTTTAAATAGGCCAATTCTGTCTATCTTCTCAATTTGTAATTGTTCCCTCTTCTATTATAATCTGTGAGTTACCTTTAAGGTGTGCTCACTCTTTTTCCACTTGCAGAGCCAGATATTAGGCAAACCAAAGGCCAGTGTTTGCCAAGGCCTGTATGATGGCAGGACTGAAATCCAGCACAGTTTCAAGGTAGAGCCTATGAAATAGCATTTCAGAAGCTATGAATAGGACTAAATAAATTAGCATGAATAAGCATGAGTAAGAATAAAGTTAAATATCAAAAGTTTAAAGCATTTACAAAATAGTTTTATTCAGTATCCAGAAGGAATTGTATTAAATGTAATGCCAGGGAACCTGGCTAAGGAGATACATGTATCCACCTAGTACCTTTATAAAATCAAAGATGACTAGAAACAGATAAGAAGTCACTTCATACCTCTGCCATATGACGTGGAGACTTAATATCTGTCCAAATCCAAATGCACACTATCCTACCTGGGCAGCCACCCAACCCAACATTTATATTTCCCTTTTAAGACAAAATAACCAGGACAGAAAATCTCTCTGGGGTACGTGGGAAGGGTAGTATGACTATGGAATGTGGCTTCTGAGTAGCTTTAGGTCCAGTGTTTAAAGCATCAGCAAGGCAAAGAGACAGGAAGATTCTACTAACAGTGTATTCTCCTGGCATCCCGTTGATTGAGAGTGAGGATAGGAGAAAGCTCAGTCTCAGCACAGCAGACACTAGAAGTAGGCACAGCAAATTGCCTTTCAAATGCAGATATCAAAAAAAAAGCATTAAAAATTGCCTAAGTGGCAATGATAGCAAAAGCACCATCAAGGCTACATACTATCTGCTGGAGAATGTGGAGGTGAGGTAGTCACACCACATTCACCTGTTCCTTCTTGAACAGCCAGTGCTCCACAGGCTCCACCACTAAATGTCTGTTTTACCCTGACACAGTCTCCACATACCTGATCTCCTCTGTGTCTATGGTTGCATGGACGCTTTCTATGGCTGATGACTCCCAACTTTGCAGCTCCTGCCTAGCCTGTGCCACGAATGCCAGACTCCTCCTCACTGACTTCTCAATAGTTCTACTTAGAGATATAATAAGCGTTTCAAACATTACGTATATGAAGACATGTGTTCCCTCTTTCTGTTTAATCACTACATTTGCCTTAACGTGTATCAGGGGTGCCAAAAAATGTATATACATTTTAAGTGATGTTCTGTTGCTTGTATGACACTGTAATTTAATGTCTCTGGACGCTGATGATAACCACTCTGAGCACAGTGTATATTGAATATTACAATTTTCATACAGCTTTTTCTTTCATTAAATGTATATACATTTTGAGGGACCCTCTGTATAGTTCTCATTTTAAGAAAGTGATATGTGTTTAGTATTTGCCTTATATGTACTTTCTATTCTTCAATGTTTTATTTAATTATTATATACGTGAAGAAAAGTACCAATAAACATGTATCTCAGTGAATTATTACACAGTGAATGCCTGTGTCTCCACCACATAAGCCAACAGATACAATGTTGCCAGTACTCAAAAACTATCTTTGATATTCATCTCTATCACACAACCTTTTCCTATTTCTCTGAAGTTAGACACTGCCGTGACTCCTAATATTCCAATTTAGTTGTTCTCGCTTCTGAACTTTATATAAGCAAATCATGCACATGGGAGTTTTTTTTGTACATCTGACTCCTTTGCTTAGCAATGTTTGTGTAATTCACTCACAAACATTCATTCTATACAGCTATTCAGTTATTTTCCCTGAAGTGTACTTTGAAATACAAAAGTATATTATGTGAATGTACAGTTGTCCTCCCTTATCTGCAGGGATGAAAGATACTTTCCAGGACACCCAGTAGATACCTGAATCCATGGAGAGTACCAACCCTATGTAGACCCTAATATATACCATGTATTTCCCAATACATGAGTGTGCATACCTAGGATAAAGTTTAATTTATAAATTAAGTGCAGTAAGAGATTAACAACAATATTTAATAATGTAATGGAAAAATTATAATAATATATCACAATAGAAGTTAGTGACTGTGGTCTCTCATTCTTTCTCAATATATCTTGTACTTGTACCACAGAATGTAAATCCATTCCTGGGTTGATGGGCATTTAGACTGTTTCCACATTTTTGGTGATTATAAATTGAGCTGCAATGAATAGTCTAGAGCAAATGTCCTAAAGATAAAAGGATTTTTTTCTTCTGAGTAGATGCCCAGTAATGTGATTGCAGGATCAAATATGAGGTCTCATTTGAGTCCTTTGAAGATTCTCCATACTTCCTTCCAAAAAGGTTGTATTAGTTTGCAGTCTCATATGTATTCCGTGGAATACTATCCAGCCACTAAAAAAGATGGAGACTTTACATCTTTTATATTAACCTGGATGGAGGTGGAACACATTCTTCTTAGTAAAGCATCACAAGAATGGAGACGCAAGAATGCAATGTACAACATTCTAATATGAAGTCAGTAGATGAGCTAATACAAGGGGAGAGGGGAGGAGGGAGTGGGATGGAGTGACATGGTATATGGCATGCTTCTTGGGGAAGGACACAATTACAAGAGGGACTTTATCTAACAAGTGCAAGCAGTGTAACCTGGTTATTTGTACCCTCAATGAATCCCAAACAATAAAATACATATATATTTCTTGTAATATATCATACCATACTACTATACCATAGGTAACTAGAACTGCAAAAAGTAAAACCACTTATAAAAGAAAACTACTGTACCATATACCCATTTTAGGATAGATGGACATTTATTCTAAATTTTCTGGTTTTATTCCAAATAAAACTGAACATCTTTACATTCATTCATCTCCTATCAGTATTCTTGTGCATGTCTTTTGGGCATGTGTGCATATATTTCAGTTGGGCATATAGTGGTTCATGTGATACATATTTGCTCATGTTTAGAAGATAATGCCAAACTTCTTCCAAAAGTGATTCTATCATAATTCACACGGCAAAGACTGTGAGGCTGGGGAAGAGAGACGATTTCCAAGACTTTTATCCTCTCTCATCGAAGAGAGACACTTAACACAGCACTACTACAGCCACTAACAACTGAGAAAACCACCACACTAAGAGGCATCTAGGACCTAGATTGCCTTCAAAGCACCTGCAGACAAAGCCAAATGTTCTTACCCAACATATGTTGCAAATTACATATGCGAATGAGGGGGAGGAAACCACATCTAGACAAAACAAAGTCCAAAAGAAGAAGCAACAGTTGCTACAGATGAAAAGAATCCATGACAAAATTTCAGAAGTATGAAAAATCAGAGCAAAAGGAATCCCCCTCCCCCGCAAAAGAGAACACTAGCTCTCTAGCAATGGATAAAAAAAAAAAAAAAAAATGAAAATATTGAAATGACAGATAAAAAAAATCCAGATATAGATTATTGAAAAGCTGAACAAAATTCAAGATATAATGAAAACCAACTCAATGAAATCAATAATAATTTAGAAAATGAATGAAAAAATCAATAAAGAGATATGTATATTAAAGAAAAAACAGAACTTCTGGAAATGAAAAATTCATTTAAGGAAATGCAAAATACAACGAAAAGTCTTAAGAATAGACTAGCAGGCAGAAGAGAGAATCTTGGAGCCTGAAATGAGAAACTGAAGAGCATGCAGAAACCTCTGTCTTTTACTTACAGGTTTCTAAGGAATAAATCCAAACTGGAGATGCAAGTTATCCTTGACAACTTCTGCTATGATTAGCACACGGTTTAACAAGTAGAACACCAATCCCCACTCAGATTCAGTGTCTTCTACCTTTCCCATATAAACGTTCTGCACTTTCCGAGTTCAGTGATACATTTATTTGTTATCACTTTTTATATGTGTCACTCATGCAATTAATGAGTTGAGCATTCATCTGAAAATTTTCCTGTCTTCTGTACAGCAGCACAATTCAAAACTTGGCAATGACAACTAAGAATTTAGAATATAATTTTCGAGATAAAGCACAAGACAAAGGTAGATACATAATTATTACATGAATTTCCATACGTATTTTGTTAAATTCAGAATTCTCATACATTTATAGATAATATAATCTCCTGAATGTGTAGAGAGAGGAATAATGTAAAATTTCCTGACAGATTAGGAATCAATGAGTTTTAGCATAAGTAGTGAAAAAGTGTCTTGAAATCTGTTGCCTCTGAATTGTATCTGTTTCTCTCATTTGATAGAATATTTTTAATAAGATCATATGGACTCTGAAATATGTATGTGTAATACCTCTTCAAAAATATTACTGTTCTCTGAACTGTGAAGATTATTTGAGGTAATTTCTCCAAGGCCAGAAAATAAGAAAAGATCAAGAAATTAAAACTAATTCAAGTAGATTAGAAATATCAACAGAAAATTACACCCCTGCTGGTAGCAGTTTACTAATGTATAGTTGGGAATTTTAAATTACTGTGAGAAAGTGAACCTCACAGTATCGCTTTCCTAAAAAAAAGTATAGTAACAAAATATATAAATATAAATGATGAAAATTAAAAGAGATGGTAGAATATTCTCACCAAGCAGATTTCCACATCAGTCAAATTTGCAACCATGTGGGATAGGATAGCAACAAATTTGATTTGGGTCGATATGGCTTGCAGAAGTAAATTTGTTTGAAATTGTGAAAAATGCTATTTTTCTACACAGTTTTATTTTGAATGTGGATTGCTGCACGGGTCCCATTCACAAGTCCTTTAAGTACTAAGTACTCTCTCTTCGTGAAGGAGCTGTGATAAACATGATCAGCAAGTTATCTCTAGTGAGAAAATACTGCTCCGACCAGCGTCCTGGTTTTCTCTGTTCACCACTAGCAGTAAGACTAGTGAAGAAACAAACTATTTCACGTGGTGAAGACTTTTTAAACAACAATAATGGTGCCCAGATGAGAGGGTGGGATTGTCTCCTGAAGGGACCTTTGTTGGTATGCTACCTCTTACTTGTTCAGGGAGAGTATCAGTTTTTGATGAAAAAAAAAAAAAAAACAACGAGGATTTTCATGGGGCACTTAAAAATCACATGGCAACTTTTCCAAACCCCAAGTACTCAAACTACATGCTGAGAGCATCTGGTTTAATTGGTTTATGTAGGGTTTAAACAATTAAAACAATTAAACCCAGTGTCATATACAGACAATTGTTTAAGGATCACTAGCCTGGGTGAGCACGGTGGCTGATGCCTGTAATCCTAGTACTTGGGGAGGCCACGTGGGAGGATTGCTTGAGCTCAGGAGTTCCAGACCAGTCTGAGTAGGAGTGAGACCCCATCCTCTACTAAAATAGAAAAATGAGCCGGGCATTATAGTAGATGCCAGTATTCCCAACTACTCAGACGGCTGAGGCAGGAGTATCACCTAAACCTAGGAGTTTCAGATTGCTATGAGCTATGATGCCACAGCACTCTAGCCTGGGCAACAGAGTCTCTGTCTCAAAAAAGAAAAAAAAGGAATCACTAGCCTAGTAGACCTCTTTGTGCTTTGATGATTAGCTGCCTTTTTTAAATTAATGTTTTAATACTTCTGAGTTGCTGTAACTAATAGCCAGGTATTTTATATTCTTATCTGAAAAAACAATTTAATATGGGTTTTTAAATATTTTATTTTCAGCATTTATGTCATAGAAATGTGGACCTTCGTAATTTTGAATCTTTGATGGGGATCAATTGAATATTAAACTTCAAAACATTGGATCCCAGATCTCTAAAGGGTGAACTTGGCCATTTTTCTTAAGGATGAGCTTTTTCTTTGTTCTCACTGGGATCACGTCAGTGAATTACCTTAGACATGGATTGTGAGTCAATGAACTATTAATATCTATTTATCATCCTTGTGGTAACTTCAGACCTAGATGAAAAAGTTCAGAGGAACAGTTGGTAGGTTGTTAGTGCTTCACTTTCAAAATGCAAAAGGTGGCTCTTTTGAAGATGTTTTACAGAAAATGATTTGAAGTGGTTGTATCTGTTGTTACAAAATGTATTTATTTCAAGGAAATTCAGTTCAGCTTATAGTCCAAAAGGCAAGGTTTGAGGAAGGCCTGGTTATGGGGAGTAAGGGAAAGAAGAAAGAATGAACACTTGGCTGAGGATGAAATTGTAAGTCTTTGCGTGCAGACCAGTTTTGGAAACTGATTTCTGAATCCAATACACCTATAGATAGCTTGCCTGTGTGCAGGTGCCCTTACTCAGTCTCAGCTTTGTCCCAGGTAGTGTGATGTTGACTCAAAGCTTAACGATGAGAGTATGATCCCTCCTATACAGTTTCTCTGTTGAAACTATACAGCAACCAGAAATGTATGTATCTTTACCACAAGTATGTTTATTCACTACTCAATTTAAATAGTTTTATTTACTAAGGAGGGTAACAGAATCTTCCATTTTAACTCTATTAAAATCATCATATGATATAATCACTGAAAAGGTCTTGGTCAAAGGCCCGCAACCAGAAGGAAGTTATCACATTATTTAATTCCGTTCAATTATTACTATCTAGGGGATAAATAATGCCAAGCTATATTATAATATTTTCTTTAAATGTACCTCAAAACCTGTCATATTCTCTCTCATGTTCTCCCTCCTTCCCTTTATTCTCCCTCCTTGTCCTCATTCCGTCCCTCAGCTCCTTTTCTAATATTGTCCTCATTCTCACCCCGTGGTAAAGCCTCCTTGTCATCAGGACACACCAGGACATGACAGTGTTAGTTATGGTCATTCCTGTGCTGATCACTGTGACTGAGAACGCCTCAGCATGCCCAGGCAGATACAGTACAAATACTCCCGTGGTAGCAATGTGAGGCCCTACGATCAGAAACTCCTGATACACTAGGAGGTGGAAAAGTTCAGGTCTCTCAAATGAAGGCATTTACTTCTATCGGAAGAGGCCAGAAATGGGATTAGGGTTGGGGGAAACCCAGCGAAGCCCATTTTATCACAGATGTGTTTCATAGTTTCATTTATGACTTTCCATATAGCAGCTGAGATACCAGTTCTTTATTGCTCAAAAGGCAATTGGATATTAATTATATAAGAAAGAAGACAATGAATCTTCTCTAATTTACTGAAAAGCACAATCAAACAGAAACATTAATGGTAATATCCCTCACAAACAAGTATGCGTGTCTTGAGACTCCATGTGTTTCCTGATTGAAAACTGAAGAGCGGTAGAATGAAGCCGACCGTGGCCTGAAACAACCCGCAGGCTGTGCTGCAGCCTTCTCTGACCTCTCGGCCCACCATCTCCCACCCTACTTGTAACCCTGTCCCACCCCAGCACCTTGGGGACATCATACTGTGAAGCCATGTGTGGCTTCATCATCGCTCTCTGATGTGCCCATGCAATTGGTGTTTACTTTCATTGTTTCCTCACAACCTGACATAAGGCCTCATAGTAAGTTTTTCTATATATTAACTTTTATCAATGACCAGGAAACAATCACAATTCAGTACAATTCAAGAAGTTAGCAGACTGAATGACTATTTGGCTGTCATAGATATGGGAGGCAAAGAAAAATCCTAGCAGATTGAATAAAGTGCAGTGACCGTCTGAGAAATGGTCAGACCACAGATTCATTATTGACGCTCATGTTCCTGCTAACAGAATGGAGTATGGATGGGATCTTAAACATAGCCAGGCCCCGGGGCCCATTCCCCTGAGATCTAGTGATTGCTGACAGATACAGACATTTGTTGCCTTTTTACCCTGAAACATAAAGGCTTGAAAATAGAAATACCAATTCAGGAGCGTTTTAACACAACTCTCTTTATTAGTTGTGTTTTGGGTATATTGCTTTCCGTGGATCATATGTAAATGTAAATATCATTTCAATCCATTTCAGAAATTTTATATTGCAATTCACAGAAAATAAAGTAAAGCTAATTTTTGATTTAATATATATTTGGAACAATAGATTGGAAACATCAGCTTTTCCTCCTTGGCATAATGCCAGGTCTTTAGGTATTCTTATTTCAGTCTAGAAGGCTAATTATGTACCTTCCATAAAAGTTCAGATTATTTACTTCTAATATTAAAAAAAAAATACATTTTCACAACTTTGTAGCTTTTTCACTAAAAATAATTAATTACCCTGGAATGGATTGAAATTTTCATTTAAAGCCAACTTGAGACTTGGATAATCTTCAAGGTTTTTAATTGAAAATTAATGGCTGTCTCTTAAAACCTGTGTAGTAGAAGCAACAGCCATCTCAGTAGTGCCTAATACTTATGGCATAATCTTCTCAACCCCTTTTATAGAGGTAAGGATTAGAAATAGTTTTGCATTTTTAAGATAATGAAAAGTCTGAGTCATGTGGTGTCATTTGAAAAATAAATACTGAATTAGGTGTCCTAAGTTTTGATTTCAAATTCTAGTTTTGCCTTTAGCAAGCTGTATGGACCAAAAGAAATAATTTAGCTCTTCTGCAGTGTTTTAATTTTTCATCTGTAACATGTAGCAAACAGCCTAAAAAATATGTATTTTCTATTTTATATGAATCAAAGTGATTCATTAATGTGGCAAAGTGTCTAATAGTTCCATGAGAATATAGATTAATTGACAATAGATAGATATGGTCCCTATACCTACTCTCGGTTCTATATTCTTAGAAACAACCATTTTAGCTCTATTAACTGGTTATTTTAGGAGTTACTGCCATTGCCCCAAACAGACTGTTCTGAGAATTAACTATGAGTTTAAAACATTATCTGTAATCTTCTCGCCTCAGCTTCCTGAGTAGCTGGGACTACAGGTGCCCACAGCAAGATCTGGCTAATTTTTTCCTTTTCTTAGTAGAGACAGGGTCTTGCTCTTGCTCAGGGTGATCTTGAACTCCCGAGCTCATACAATCCACTTCTTTTGGCCTTCCAAAGTGCTGCTAGATACAAAAAAATGTGAGCCACTATAGCTGGCCTGTTGAGTATTTTTTAATCATGAAAGAATATTAAATTTTGTAGAATACTTGTTCTGTATGAAATAGTCATGTTTTTCCCCCTTCATTATGTTAATTTAGCTGCTTTTATATATTTATTTTTATTTTATATATATTTTATAATATTATATATATATTGTATACAATATATATAAAATTTTATAATATTTTATATTATATATATTTTGTATAAAATATAGATATATACTCTATATATATATATAGAGAGAGAGAGAGAGAAAGAGAGAGAGAGAAAATCTCAAGCTGTAGCTCTGGATAGAGTACTGTAGTGTCATAGCTCACAGCAACCTCCAACTTGAGCTCAAGTGATTTTCTTGCCTCAGTTTTTCTATTTTTAGTAGAGACGGGATCTTATTTTTGCTCAGGCTGGTCTCAAACTTGTGAGCTCAAGCAATCTGCCCGCCTGGGTCTCCGAATTTGGGCTGACTATATTGATAGATTTTTGTATGTTGATTTATTCTTGTGTTTGCAGAATAAATTCCACTTGATCTTGGCATTTAATTCTTTTAATATGCAATTGAACTTGGTTGGCCCGTATTTACTTGAGGATCTTTTTTGTATCAATATTTATTGGGGATACTGTTTTGTAAGACTTTGTTTGTTTATTTCTGATAGTGTCGTTGTTATCATTGTAGTGCTGGTCTCACTAAATAAATTGCAAAATGTTCCCTTCTCTTTATTTTCTTGGAAAAGTGTGAGAAGGAAGCATATTTACGTGCCTTGCAAAATTCACCAGGGAATCTATATGGTCCTGGAATTTTTCTTGGTCAGGAAGCATTTGGTTACTAATTCAATGCCTTTACTAGTTGTGGGCCTAGTTAGTTTTTTTTAGCTTTGTGATTTTGTGTCTTGCTAAGCTGTGTTTTATAAAGTTGTTTATTTTATTTAGGTCATCCAATTTGTTGTCATGCAAGTTTTCAAAGTACTTAAAATGTTTTTTTTTTTTTTAATTTCTGTAGATCAGTAGTAATGTTCCCTTATTTGTTTCTGATTTAATTTATTTGCATTTTCTTTCTTTTTCTTAGACCATCTAGCTTAGGGTTTGTTCATTTTGTCGATCTCAAAGAACCAACTCTTGGCTTTGTAGCTTTTGTTTATTAATATTCTGTTCTCTACTTTATTTATCTCTACCATGGTCTTTCTTATTTCCTTCCTTATGTAGCTTTTGGTTTAATTTGTTCTTTTTCTTGTTTCTAAATATATAAATGTAGTTTGTTTATTTGAAGTATTTATTATTTTTCAATGCAAGCACTTATAGCTATAAATTTCCCTTCCAGCATTGCCTTTGTGGAATACATAAAGATTTTTATGTTGTGTGTTCATTTTGATTTGTCTCAAGGCGTTTTCTTATTTCCTTTGTGATTTATTCTTTGGCCCATTGGTTGTATGTGAGGGCATTGTTCAATTAATTTCCAGCCATTTGTGGACTTTCATCTTCCCTTCTGCTGTAAATTTCTAGTTTCCTTCCATTGTAATCAGAAAAGATACTTGTATGGTTTCCATCTTTTTACATTTATTAAGACTCTTTGTGTGGCCTGACAGATGGTCCACCCTGAAGGATATGCAATGTGTGCTTCAGAAAAAATATATTCAGGCATACCTCATTTTATTGCATTTCACTTTATTGCACTTTGCAGATATTGTGTTTATCACAAACTTAAGAATTGTGGCGCCCTGCCTAGAGCAAATGTATCAGTGCCATTTTTCCAACAGCTTGTGCCCATTTCATGTCTCAATTTGGTAATTCCCACAATATTTCAAACTTTGAGGTTACTAATGTATTGTTTGGGGGGTACCACAAACTGTGCTTAAATAGGATGGCAAACTTAATTGATAAATGTGTCTCTTTTAATGGCTCTGCCAACTGGTTATTCCCCCCCCTCTCTCTCCTAAGGACACCCCATTCCTTGAGACACAACAATATTAGAATCAGGCCAGTTAATTGCCCTGTGATGCCCTCTAAGTGTTTGGGTGAAAGAAAGGTCTCCAGTCTCTCCCTTCAATCTCTTGACTGAGAACAATGCCTGTAGGTGTTCAATTCAAGCTGTTCCTTTGGTGCAAATGACACCTGTAGACACTGTTCATTTTGCTAACAAAAAGGCTAGGTCTCTTGCACCAGTTAGCCAAGTGGTGAATGCAAAGGAAAAATTCTTGAAGGAATTTAGAAATGCTATTCCAGTGAACACTATTCACACAAAAAAGTAAAATAGCCTTATTGCTGGTGTGAAGACAGTTTGAGTGGTCTGGATAAATCAAACCAGTCACAACATTCTCTTAAACCATCACCTAGTCTAGAGCAAGGTCCTAACTCTCTTTAATTCTGTGAAGGTTGAGAGAGGTCAGAAAGCTGTCGAAGAAAAGAGGTTTGTTCATGAGGTTTCAGAGAAGAAGCTATCTCTGTAACATAAAAGTTCAAGGTCAAACAGTAAATGCTGATCTAAAAGCTGCAACAAGTTACCTAGAAGATTCAGCTAAGATTATACATAAAGGTGGTTAGATTAAGCAACAGATCTTCAAGATAGTAGTCCTACACGTGTATGAGAAGAAGATGGACTAGGACTTTCAGAGTTAGGGAGGAAAGGAAAGGTCAGTGCCATGCTTCAAATTGTCCAAGGATAATCTGACTCTTTTAGGAACCTCATATCACTGGTGACTTTAATTTGAAGCCAATGCTCATTTACTGTCCCAAAATTCTTTGGCCTTTAAGAATTATTTTAAATCTATTCTGCTTATGTTCTATGAATATAAAAACAAAGTCTGGATGACAGACCATCTGTTTACAGTGTTGTTTACTGAATATTATAAGCCCACCATTGAGACCTCTTGCCCCTCCTAAAAAGATTCTTTCAAAATATCATTACTCATTGACAGTGTACCTTGTCACTCAAGGACTCTAATGGTTATATACAAGGAAATTAAAGTTGTTTTATGCCTGCTAATACAACATCCATTCTAGAGTCTATGGATCAAGTGGGTAGTTTTGACTTTCAAGATTTGTTACTAAAGACACATATTTCATAAGGCTATTTTTTCCATACATTGTGATTCCTGTGATGGATCTTTAAAGTAAACCAAAAACCTTTTGGAAAGGATTCCCTTTCGTAGATAAACATTAAAAACATTCATGGAAGGAGGTCAAAATATCAGCATTTGGAGTTGAAAGAAAGTGTTTCAACCCTCATGGATGACTTTGAGGGGTTCAAGGCTTCAGTGAGGAAGTAACTGCAGATGCGGTGGAAATAACAAAAGATCTAGAATTAGAAGTAGAGCCTGAAGATGTGGCTCAATTACTATAATCTCCTGATAAAACTTGAATGAATAAGGAGTTGTTTCCTATCAATGACCATAGAAAGCAGTGTTTTGAGATGAAATCTATTCCCAGTGAAGAAGCTGTGAGCATTGTTGAAATGACAATAAATAATTTAGAATAACCCATAAACTCAGCTGATAAAACAGTGCTGGGTTTGAGAAGATTGAATCCAGTATTGAAAGAAATTCTGCTGTGGATGAATGCTATCAAACAAAACAGCATTCTACAGAGAAATCTTTTGTAAAAGTAAGAGTTCATCTATATGACAAACTTCATTTTTTTTATTTTATATTTTCCACAGCCACCCCAACCTTCAGCCACTACCTCCCTAATCAGTCAGCCAACATTAAAATTGAGGGAAGACCCTCTACCAGCAAAAAGATAGGACTCACTAAATTATCAGATGATTGCTAGCATTTTTTAGCCCCCCCAAAAATACTTTTGAATTATGTTAATTGATTTTCATTCTTAATGTACTGCATGCTTAAATGACTGCAGTATAGTATAAAAGTAACTTTTATATGCACCAGAAAAACATGTTTTACTTGCTTTCTCAGAATATTCACTTTTTTAAGGTGGCCTGCTGCTGAACCTACTATATCTACAGGGTATGCTTGTATTTTTCTGTTTTTAGGTGGACTGTTCTGTATATGTGTTTTGGTCCAACTGCCCTATCATGTTTCAGTCCTAGGTTGTCATTGATCTCCTGCCCACAGGTGCTATCCATTGTTGAAAGTGGGGTGGGTATAGATGCCTTGTTATTGTAGAACTTTCTATAATTCCCTCAATTCTGTCCATATTTGCTCCATATATGTATTTAGGAGCTCAGATATTTGTGATGTGTACTTTTTTTATTATTACATCATAATTGTATAGATTAATTCTATCATAGGATATAGTGTGTTGCTTCCATATGCAGTTAGGAAAACACTCATCCAACTGGCTAACATAGCCATCATGTCTTTCTCATAATTGTTGTGTTAAAACATTTATATTCAACCTTTAGACAAATTCACATGTACCCTAATAGGATAAATTATAGGTGTGATCCTCACAATATCATTCTCTTTACCCATCTCCCCCTTCCCTCCCCCCTCCCCTTTCCCCGTAGTCTAGGGCTCCATTTGGATTGTAGCTTTCCTAAGATAGCTAACAATTAGTTTCATAATAGTGTTGAGTACATTGGATACTTTTTCTTCCATTCTTGAGATACTTTGCTAAGGAGGACATTTTCCAGCTCTATCCATGTAAACATAAAGGAGGCAAGGTCTCCATCTTTCTTTGTGGCTGTATAGTATTCCATGTTGTACATATACCACAATTTATTGATCCATTCATGGGTCGATGGGCACTTGGGCTTCTTCCATGACCTAGCGATTGTGAATTGGGCTGCAATGAACATTCTGGTACAGATATCTGTATTATAGCGTGATTTATGGTCTTCTCGGTATATACCTAACAGAGGAATTACAGGATCAAATGATTAGCCAAGATATTTTTTCACTTCTTTCCTATGGCATGTAATTTAACATTTATCAGAATGTTGGTCAATGGGGGATTTGTCTATTTTAAATTGCTTACAGCCTCAGTCATTAACAATAGGATTGCTCTCCCTCTTTGAGCACTGGTATGAGCCACGGCTTGAATCAGTTGTGTTTTAAGAAGTATTTACCAAAATTTCCTTACTACACAGTGCAATTTTAAATTGCACACAGACTTTATGACCACCCAGTATTTTTCTCTGCTTGAGCAAAATTTAGACAGGCCTCCTTTTGCCTTTAGGCCTCTGACCCACCTTTCCATAGAGCACTTTTTTTTTCCCCATAACTTTATCATTTATTAAAGACTTTCTTCTTTCCCTTCAAATGACCCAATGTTTTAAAATGTTTATATTTTTTATTTCAGTTTAATATTAGTGTACACATTACCTGGTCACATTGTTTCATTTATTTATAAAGTCCAAGTTGAGTCCTTCACTTGGAGGTGTGCCTTATACCCCTACCTTGTACCCGATAGGTGAGAGCTTTCCACACCCTGTCCTTCCTCCCTCCTGTCCCTTTCTTGAATTTAAATGTTTTTCTCTCCTATGGGCATGTAGTTGTTCACCTACTCATTTTATATTAATATTGAGTACATTGGATGCTTGCTTTACCATTCTTGTGACACTTAGGAAAATGTTCTCTAAATCCTTCCAGGTAAATGCAAAAGATGTGACGTCTCCATCTTTCCTTATAGCTGAATAGTGTTTGATGGTAAACATATACCAAGCTTTGTTTATACGTTCATGGGTTGAGGAGCATTTGGGTTATTTCCACATCTTTGTGATTGGGAACTGAGCTGCTATAAATATTCAAATGAAAAAGTCTTTATGGCAAAATGTTTTGTTTTTTTTTTTTAAATTCTGGGTAGATACCTCATAATGGGATTACAGGATCATATGGAAGGTCTACTTTTAGCTTTTTGAGGCTTCTCCATACTTATTTCCAAAAGGACTGTATTATTTTTCAGTCCCACCAGCAGTGGATTAGTGTACCCTTTTCTATGTACCCATGCCAGCAAACAGACAACCTTCTGAATGGGAAAATTCCTATGTTATGAATCTGACAAAGGTCTAATAACCAGAATCTACAGAGAATTCAAACTAATCAATAGGAAAAATCAAAACCCAAAAGAAAAGAAATCGTTGGGCGAGAGACATGAACAGAACCTTCTTCCATAGAGCAATTTCTTCAAAAACTTGTAATTACTTTCTCTTTCCTTTTGAGATATAAATATTTTTAAAGGCTACTTGCCGGTTTTACAACAGGGATATCTTTCTCAAGGCCCTGAGAGCCATTCCTTTGAAATGTAAACCTCAAGAAAAATAAGGCCCCTATGTATCTTCTATTTCTGTAGAACGGTAAGAGCTTGACTTTGGTGGGTACCTTGTTCCAAATTGTAAAATCACCTCCTGTTATGAAGGTAAAAGAAAATTTACTTTTTTCCTATGAGCAAAGTCAGTTAACAAACGCAGATGGTCTATGATATCCCCATCTTGCATTTAAAACTTGTTAGCCTCAAGAGTGGAGTTGAACTAAGTCTCTCTCCTCTATGGTAAGAGCCTTAAATAAATTCTCCTTTGTCTGTTTAACTTTGTCCAGTGCAATTGTTTCTTTAACACCAATATTTAAAATATCACTGAGAGGCCATTTATAGGTAAGGAAACCGAGGCTTAGAGTGGTTAACTGGCTTGCCTAAGATCATGTGACATAGAGATATGAATCCAGTGACCTGATATGAATCAGTGTCCTGACTCCAGGCCAGGACACTTCCCACTGAACTTCACGGATTTGGGCCCGACACTCTTTGTTCTGATTCCACATTGGAACCGTCAAATATTTGTTTCTCTGAGCTTGTAATGGTGGCTCTCTGGGAAAAATGCAATAGCCAAAATGGTGCATATATTTACCATAATACTTGTTTCAGACCATGGGTTCATATTTTTAAGAATGCATAGTTTTTCATTTTTTTAAGATTTTTTTTTACACTTATTTATTTTGAGACAGAGTTTCACTCTGTCACCCTGGGTAGAGTTCCATGGCACCATAACTTATAACAACCTCTACCTCTTGGGCTTAAGTGATTCTCTTGCCTCAACCTCCCAAATAGGTGGGACTACAGTCACCCACCACAACACCGGCCATTCTTTGGTTACAGTTGTCATTGTTGCTTGGCAGGCCTGGGCTGGATTTAAACCCGCCAGCTCTGGTGTATGTGGCTGGAACCCTAGCTTCTGAGCTATAGGTGCTTAGCCTAAGAATGCATAGTTATTTAACTTGAGTTACTGATCATACACTCTATCAACCCTTGTGTTTTTCTAATATTGCTAAACATTTAATCTAAAAATATCAATTTCCTATAAAAATATGTTAAAACTAAACTCCCTGTCTTTCTCATCAAATGTCCTCTACCCGCATTACAATGGAGGTCAGATTTATCCATTTGTTTGGCAAAAACTGTTGGAATCATCCTTGACTCTTCTCTGTCCCTCCTTTCCCAGTGCTAAGCCATCAGCAAATCTAGAAGTTTCTGTCTTCAAAATATGTCCAGGATATGGCTACTTCTTTCCATTTTCATCATTACAATCCTGATCTAACCCACCAATACTTCTCACCTGGATGATCGCAAGAATCCTAACTGGTCTCCCTTATTCCACTCTTTCATGTCTAAAAACAAATTTATAGTGTTGAGAGGAACCAACACAGCAACCAGAGTTATCCTGTGAAAATGCAAGTCAGGTCACATTACTCCACTGCTCATAAACCCACAACACCTTTCTGCCTCACTCGGGGTAAAATCTGGCTTTTTCGATGGTCAAGGTCCTTTACGACCTGGTCCTATCTAACCTTTCCATGTCACCTCTTTTTTCTTCTTTCTTTGGCCATGCTGGCCTCTTCCTCCCACTGGAGGGCCTTTGCATGTGCTATTTCCTAAGCCTGTACCACTCTACCACTCTTCCCTATCCTTAACAGATGCTCTTATTTCCTTCAAGCAATTGATCAGTGGCCATTGTCTAAACTCAGAGAAAGCTTCCCTCTCCACCCACTTTCCCATCCCCAATACACTTTGGTCCCCTTTATTCTGTTCTAGCATTCCCCAATAGCACTTATCACCATGGTTACTATGCAGGGCATACTTGTCTCCATCAGCATGTAAATGGAGCAAGAACAGGAATGTTGTCTGTTTTGTTCAATGATCCCAAGCATCTGAACAGTGTCTGGTGTGTGGTAGGTGATATGGACTGCATTTAGGTCCCTCAAAATTCACTGAAGGACCTCCCCCCAGTAACTTAGAATTTGTGACAGCATTTGGAGATAAGGCTTTTAAAGAGGTAATTAGGATGGGGCCAGTAAGCCCGGTCCTAATCCAACCTGACACGTGTCCTTCTGAGAAGATTAGGACTTACAGAGAGACATCGGGGATGCATGCACAGGGGGACAACCAGGTGAAGAGGTAGCAAGAGGAAGTAGGGCCACATGCATGTCATCGAGAGTGGCCACAGAGGAAACCAGCACTGCCAGTACTGTGGCCTCAGACTTCAAGCCTCCAAACTGTGAGAAAATTAATTTCTAGTGTTTAAGCCATCATATTTCTGATATTTCATAAGGCAGCCCTAAAGAACTAAGATAGCACATACTCAACAATAATAACGAATTATTACCTTCTGAATCACAGATTCTTTAAAGAGTATGATTTGTGGATATAAAAATTTGACAAATTACCAAGGACTCCAGGAGGCGGGAATACTCAAATAAATGATTTTGGAATATAGAGTAGTCCACCCCTTCACCATTTGCACTTAAAACTATTTTCTTGTCTTTCTATAGACAGATACATATTGTTAACTCGAATGACCGCTTTTGTAAGATGAAGTGTCTCTGAATGATTAGATTTACATAGACGCCTCCCAAATGAATGAATTCTCCTACTCCTGGCTACTTTATAAACTACTTTGAACACAAGACAAGTATTATACCAGAAGATGATCTGATTCACTGTGCTTTGAAGCCCCCTGAGAAAACCTGTTCTTCATAAGTATAGCTATTTTTTTTTTAGTCTAGCAAACTTTGTTTGAGCAAGTTTTATTCAGACCCTGTGAACTAAAGCACAGTTGTGACGTGATTGATACTTACTTCCAAGTGGAAACCACTGAAAAGGGTTGTTTTTTTTTTGCATTGATTAGTGTCTTCCAGCTGCCTCAAAACCCACAATGAATTCACAATGCATTAAGGATCGCATCAGGGGATTATTTATGGGTGAGGAGCATGCTTATCTCCACCTCGATTGTGCTATGTATATGCCAAAGGATCAGAGACTTATTATAAGGCCCTTCTTGGGTGTTATTTTCACCCAGAGGGAGTGGATGCTTTTGACTAGTCTTAAATTAGCTTATGTGCAATTTATTTATTTTTTTTACACAGTGAGCATTCGTTTCCTTTCTCACAAATAAGAGTTTACACTTAACCATCACCATGTCTTGCCATAAATTCAAACGGAACTGCCTGTGGGCCTCGTCCCCGGCACTAATGGGTTACCCAATATGCTCCTCACTGAGGTGGAAACTCACTCAGTTTCTTATCTGGCACTCTCACTAAAATAAATAAATAAGCAAACTGCTAAAAATAAATGAAGCTGTACTTATGGGGAATGTTATCGGCATCTGCTGAGGAAGAGCATGAGGGAGCCAGCTCTGCTGTGGAGTTGTTCTGTGGGGTTAAAAATGGAAGGGTGTTATGCTTGAGGGGACAGGGCTACACAGACCCGAGCCCCCAACATGTGAGGTGAATGCTGAACTCCTGAGTCTTAGCTGGCAACAGGCCCTGGTTTTATCAAGGGTATAATAATTTATAACGACTGGGAATGTATAGGTGAGTCTAAATGCAAGGGTGGGGGAAGCCGAATTAAGCTGAATATCTCTTCTCTGAAAGAAGTTATTCTATTTTCCCCCAAACAAAGACATGCAGCTTTTCTGTGAGTGGTGTGGAGTAATCAGTAATCAAAGGCAGCAATGCTTTCAAGGCCCAGCGTTTCTGAAATAACAAGAGAGAGAAAAGATGGATAGAAGAAAAGAAATGAGAAAGAGAGAGGCCCATTATATTTTAAAATGGGTTTTAAATGCAGTTTTTCCTAATGGGGGCTGCCTGCCATGTCGAAGGAGAAAAAAAAGTCCGAAAAATAACAATAACAACAATCAGACATGTAGAAAATCTTTTGATTACATTTTCTAAAACACGCAGTTTTTCCAACCATCTCCCCTGTCAAATGCTATAGGACAGCATTTCTGAGTATACACAAGCAATCGAGTGCATTTATTTTAGTTCTTCTGTGTCTTTTATTTCGGTTGGTCTTGGGGCTATACAGATATCCCCCTAGGTTAATATCTCACTGTCAAGGATGGTGCCCCGTAGGGAAGTTCAGCCACTTCTTTCAGAAGTTCTTTCAGATCCTACCACTCACTGTCAAAAATTGTGGCATCTTCTATTGGTTTTTCATTCCCTTTCATGTACCTTCTTTTTATTGTTTTTTCCCTCTTTATATGTTTTCCCTCTCACTCCTCCTGCTGTTCTTATTATCTCTAGTCCCACAGGTTCTCAGTTGTGGTCTCCTTTGTTTTCTGTGTTTGACTGGTAGCTCCTTTGACTCTTTCTCAGTATCTCTAGGATTCTCTTTCGGCTTTTTCTTACCCTCTCATCAATGCCTTTCTTGTTTAAAGCTACAGTGGTCTTTGGTTTGTCCTGTGGGCTATTTGCCTTATTGTGACAAGAAGAATGAATTGTCTTCTGGTTTTCCAGCAGACCGAAAATGCTGCCATTCATCAACCTGGAGATGATTTCATATCTTTTGGATGTCAGGGGCCGGAATGGTACTTAAATAAACAGTACTTGACTGAGCAGTCCCCATGAGATTGCCTTTATTCTCCACGGAGCCCCTGTCCCTAGCTAGCAATATCTGCCAGCAGAGAGAACAAGTTTTAATCAACTTTATTGTCATTAACATAATCTCTGAAGCATTCATGAAGAATGTTAATCTTCCAGTGTTTTCAAAGTACCAATAGAAATTAATATATGTATATTTATAATATTTGCTTTTACATAAGATAGTTGAGCTTCCATTTTGTGTATCTATATGTAAATTGTTATGACTGAGAATTTTCTGCACAGACATGTGTGACATGACCTGACCTTATTCTCAAAACCATAGAATACTGTGCTGGCCCTTCAACACTAAAACTGCTGAGATGAGACATTTTATTTATTTGATTAATTCCCTATCACAAACTCATCTAGTTCAATGATTTCTGTAATATAATTTACTTCTGAATATCTCTGTCTTTCTCAGTAATTATTCAGTCAAATTAAATTATAATCACTTATCAGTCAGTGATCACAGCCCATAGCCCGATCTCTCTCTTTCTGAATTTCCCCTCTGACCCTAAAACCCCAAGGGGTCTCTCTCACTCTCATCTCCCCAGAAGCAAGAACAGCAGGGAGAGAAGATTCTGCTCGTGTGATTAAAAGCTTATTGATGGTAAAGGGGCATCTTAGGCTGGTTCCACTTCATAGCTGTCAGGTCTCAAAGGTGAGCCAGGCTTTATCCTTATCGTCATGTGTATGTCTTATGACACACAAAAACATCCAGTGAATCAGACATGTGACTTGCTCCTCCTTACTAACCTTCTTTCTGCAAATTCTGAGAGGGGAAGAGGTCGCTGAGACAGGTGTCTCCCTCCCGTTTGAGGGTGCACAGTCAGTCCCTATTTCTTTTTCCCCTGCTCATTTCGAGCACTGTAATGAGCCTCCAGGCTTCAGACAGCAAGGTGCTAGGCACTATGTTCAAACATTCCAAACTCCAAAAACATATGCCCAGTCCATCCCAAACTCTAGTAATACATGCTCAGAGGGCTGGTAAAATACTGAAATGTAGAACATCTTGTTCAAAAGTTATTAAAAACTTCACAATGGCTATCACAGAGCATTGAACTATGCTTCCTTTAAACACAGGGCCCTGTGTGACTACCCTGGGAACATATCCCTGATGCCATCCTGCGTTATCTAGGAGCCCCTCCAAGGACTTGTTTTAAGACCAGCCCCTTGTATACTATTGTCCAGCCCTTCTGTTATCTCTTCTTAGTGATAAACTGCTTCATCCTCTCCCAAACATGGAATTTATCCAAAAATCTCAAATCATGAATTGAGCTTTCTTTGAAGTTAGATGGGAGGAATTAATGCTACTTGCTTGTTGGGTATATTTGAAATACCTAATGATTTTTTGTTGTTGTTTGGTAAGACTCACTATACTCTGTGGATACTGTTGCCATCTCAGGGATGACACAGAGGCAGATACCACCTCAATAAGTAGTATCCTAGCCATGCAACAAAAAGGAAAAAGGAACATAGAAGAATCCCTTTCTGAGCCCAATGGCTATGGGATAAAAAATAGAAATATGTTGACAAAAGAAAATAGTCAATTAAGTATATCCTGATCTCCCCTTTCTAGGTTTGCTTTGGAAAAAGGAATTAGGGTCTCCTTTCCTGCTCCTTGTTTGGGACAGAGAACATAACTGCTGTGTTGGGTGGCCTCACACAGCCCAGCATAGTAAAGAAGGAAAAGCATTGAGGTGGTAGAAAGAGATTGTTCAGTTGGCACAACTATGTCAAATGTGAGTTCTAAGTGGTATAAAATTTAAGAGTCAGGAGACCTGTTTTTAGGTTCAACATCATGAATGTCTGAGAAAAAGTGGTGAAGTGATCTGTGGCAGAGGATATAAAATTGACATGCTAGACCCTATGCCAGACAGATGACATGGAGGTGACTCAGGGGTTGTAGCAGCTATAAGAGAACAGGAAAGGCTAGGTATGCATCATGTGGCTAGTGGTCCTGATCAAGACACAAAGGACAGCTAGCGTTGATTATCCTCACATGACAGTAGTGGTGGACAAACAGTGCCACAAATGCGAGATACAGTCACTACTTCTCAGGGAGTACTAGACAATACCACGCCTAAGGACCAGTACCAAGCTGGGAGTTAACTTCCCCTATTTATAATAGGTTACTACTTAGGCCTCTTTCTCATAAACTAAGATGCTGCTATTAGTAGGAGAAGGAGGACAACATTCAGATGCTCACTGAACTTTTTGCATAAAAACACTGAGTTATTCTAAATAAATGTATAATAGTAGCTCTGATAGAAAATAATCAACAGTGTAAACAGACAACCTACAGAATGGGAGAAAATATTTGCAAACTATACTTCCTATAAGAGACTAATGTACTCAGAATCTACACAGAACTCAACTCTCAGTAAAACAAAAAAAATAACCCAATCACAAAGTGGGCAAAAGATATGAACATGAACAGTTTCTTCAAAAGAAGATAGACAAATGGCCAAGAAATGTGAAAAAATGCTCAATATCACTAATCATCAGGGAAATGCATATTAAAACCACAATGAGATACCACCTTACCTAGTCAAAATGGTCATTATTTAAAATATGAAAAGACAGTAGATGTTGGCATGAATGTGATGAAAAGGCAATTCTTATACATTGCTATTGAGATTGTAAATTAGTACAAGGTATATGGAAAATAGTATGGAGATGTCTCAAAGACCTAAAAGTAGGCCAACTATTCAATCCAAAAATCCTACTACTGGATATCTACTCAAAGGAAAACAGTCATTTTTATCCAAAAGGTACATACACTCACATGTTTGTTGCAGCACAATTCCCAATTGCAAAGATTTGAAATCAACCTAAGAGTGGATCAGTTCATGAATGGATAAAGAGAAAAATGTGACACACACTTACATACCTCAGAGAATACTGCTCTGCCATAAAATCAAATGGAAGAATGTCTTTTACAGAAACTTGGGTAGAACCAGAGATCATTATCCTAAGTCAAGTATCTGGAAAAACAAATACCACATGTTCTCATTCTTAAGTAGGAGCTAAATTATGGGTAATATAGATGGTCATAAAGTTATAAAATACACATTAGAAACTAAGAAGAGTGGAGGCTGGGAGGGGAGGGAGAGATAAGAACTTGCCTATCAGATATAATGTATACTATTCTAGTGAAAGGGACACTAAGACCCTGACTTCAGCATTTTAAAATTCATCCACGTACTAAACAACATTTGTACACCCTAAATCTATTGAAATAAAAAAATAGAATAAATTCTGAAATAAACAAAAGCTTGTTTAAACAGCAATAGAAGGAGATATCACTGCTCAGCTTCACTGTAAGGTGCATCTAAGTAAGCAAGATGTGGGACTAAAAATGAGAATATGTATGGGGAGAATATTTCAAAGCAGAAGAAAAGCAAGTGGAAAGGGCCCTGGTATGGTGGAAATGACTGAAATGGTCAAGAAAGAGCAAGGAGTCCCAGGGACTGGAGTGGGCTGAAGTGAGAGAGTGAGTAATGGAAGTTAAAATTAGAAAAATAATGGGAAAATCAGATCTTCAAGAGCCTTGTCGGCCATATGAGGGCACTGGCTTTAATTCTGAGTGAGTGAGGTGGGAGAACAGAAGTGAAAAAGGAGACATTACAACTGACTCAATAGAAATATAAAATACTAGCCCTGCCTTCTCTGAAAACTTCTACACATATGAACTAGAAATCCTAGAAGCAATGGATAAATTCTTCAAAACAGACAACCTCTCAAGTATGAATTAGAAAGAAATAGAAATCCTGAACAGATAGATAATGAGGAGCAAGGCTGAAACTGTAATAAAAAAAAAACTCCCAACAAATAAAAGCCCTGGGCCAGATGGATTCACAACCAAACTCTACCAGATTTACAAAGAAGAGTGGGTACCCAACCTATAGAAACTATTCCCTGGCATCAAGAATAAGGGAACTGTCATTAACTCATTCTACAAAGCCAGTATCACCTGGATACCAAAGCCAGAAAGGACACAACAACAACAAAACTGAAGACCAATATCCCTATGAACATAGATGCGAAAGTCCTCAACAAGATACTAGCAATTCAAATTTAACAGCACATCAAAAGAAAATCCACTGCGATCAAGTGGGTTTTATCCCAGGGATGCAAGAATAGTTCAATATAAGCAAATCAATAAATGGGATTCACATATAAACAGAAGTAAAAACAAAGACCATATGATTATCACAAAAAATGCAGAAAAAGTATCCAATAAAATCCAGTACAACTTCATGATGAAAACCCTCAACAAACTAGGTGTAGAAGGTATATACCTCAAAATAAAAAAAAAGAAATCCCTCTCTGACAAACCCACAGCCAATATCATACTGACTAGGAAAAAACTGAAAGCATTCCTCTAAAAATTAGAACAAGACAGGGATGCTCACTGTTACCACTTCTATTCAACATAATGCTAGAAGCCCTAGCCAGAGAAATCAGGCAAGAGAAAGAACAAAATTGAGAGAGAAGGGGTTGAACTATCCCTGTTTGCCAATAATGTAATTATGTGTTTAGAAATCACTCAAGACTCTACCAAAAGACTCCTAAATATTGATAAACCAATTCTGCAAAGGCTCAAGTTGCAAAATCAATCTACACAAGTTAGTAGCATTTCCATATATTAATAAAAGTCAAAGGGAGAGTCAAATAAAAAACTTAATACCATTTACAACAGCTACAAAGAAAAATACAATACCTAGAAATATATTTAACCAAGGAGGTGAAAGATTGCTATAAGGAGAACTCTGAAACACTGATGAAATAAATTGTTGGGGACTCAAACAAATGGAAAAATATCCCATGTTCATGGATTAGAATAATCAACATTCTTAAAATGTCTACACTATCCAAGTGACTTACAAATTCAATGCAATCCCCATCAAAATACCAGCGCCATATTTCCCAGATACAGAAAGAATAATCCTAAATTTCATATGGAACCCAAAAAAGCCAGAATAACCAAATCATCTTAAGTGAAAAGAATAAACCTGAAACATTATCTGACTTCAAATTATACTACAAGCTATAGTAACTACTATATTGGTATAAAGGTAAGAACAATGGAACAGAATACAGAACTCATAAATTAAACCCTATAGCTATGACAAAATAGACAAAAGGATAATGGGATTACCACATGTAGAAAAATGTAGCAGGAGTCCTATCTCTTGCCATATATTAAAAAATTAACTTCAGATGGATTAAAGACTTAACTATAAGACATTATATCATAAAATAGCTACAAGAGAACATAGTAAATACTCTTTTGGACATCAGCCTAGGCAAAGTATTTGTGAGTAAGACCCAGAAGCAAGTACAGCAACAACAAAAATAAATAAATGGGATTGAATGAAATTAAAAAGTTTCTGTACAGCAAAGGAAATAATCAACAAACAGGAAACCTACAGAATGGGAGAAAATATCTCTGAACTGTACATCCAACAAAGGATTAATATCCAGAATCTACAAAGAACTCAAATCAGCAAGGAAAGAAAAACTATCAAAGAGTGGATAAAAGACATGAACTTAAACAAATGCCCAAGAAATATGAAAAAATCTTGAAATCACTCAAAGTCATCAGGGAAAGGCAAATTAAAACCACAGTAAGACACTACTTACCCCTATCAGAATGACCATTACTAAAAAATCATTAAAACAATAGATATTGACATGGATACAGTGGAAAAAGAACACTTATACACTGTGGGTGTGACTGTAAATTACTCATGGAAAAGAGTATGGAAACTCCTCAAAGTGCTTAAAGTAGACCTACCATTCAACCCAGCAATCCCACTACTAGGTATCTACCCAAAGGCAAATAAGTCATTACCTGTGTATCAAAAAGACATTTGTATCTCAGTGTGTATCACAGTACAGTACACAATTGCAATGATACAGAATCAACCGAAGTGTCCAACACTGATGGTGTATATATATATTGACTGCTACTCAGCCTTTGAAAAAAAGGGAGTTAATGTCATTTACTGCAACTTAGCTGGAACTGGAGAATATTATCCTAAGTGAAGTATCTCAGGAATGAAAAAAGACAAACACCACATGTTCTCACCAATAAGCAGGAGCTAAAACACAGTGACATGGGTACAGTCACAAAGCAGTGGAAAGACATTGGAAGCTGAGAAAGGGGAAAGAGTGAGTATTAAAAACTTATTTGGTATAACGTACACTATTCTGGTGACAGGCACATTAATCCTGACTTCAGTATTATACAGTTCATCCATGTAGCAAAAACACCTGTATACCTCAATGTTTAAGAAAAATAACTAAATAAAAAAACAACTTATTGGCGGTACCTGTAGCTCAGGGGGTAGGGCGCTGGCCACATACACCAAGGCTGGTGGGTTCAAACCCAGCCTGGGCCAGCTAAAACAACAACGACAACTGCAACAACAACAACAACAACAACTACAAGAAAAAACAGCCGGGCATTGTGGCGGGCGCCTGTAGTTCCAGCTACTTGGAAGGCTAAGGCAAGACAGTTACTTAAGCCCAAGAGTTTGAGGTTGCTGTGAGCTATGATGCCACAGCACTTTACCCAGGGCAACAGCTTGAGACTCTGTCTCAAAAAAAAAAAAAAAAAAAAGATTAAATTAAAATCCAAGAGGAGTAGAGATGTGAGGCAATTGCTAGTTAGATATGTTGGGTCCAGAAATGTTTTCATTCAAGGTCAGGGAAATGATAGCATCTTTGCATGTTGATGAGAGGGATTCAGTTGGGAGATTTTATGATGCAGAAGAGAGGGAAGAACTGCTGGAGAGGGTGAGAGGAGATGGCACATATTGTGCAAGCGGAGAAGTTAGCTATAAAAGATGCCTAGACAGTTCATCTATGTAACAGAGAGAAGGCAAGTCTTGACATGCTCACAATTTTCCAATATCCCGTGAAGTATAACAGGGATTGCAAATACTGTCATTTTAGTTACCAAGGGGAAGAAACTTACAATAGTGATTTTTGAAGGCCAAGGAGACAATTTAGCATAGTGGCTAAGAGCACAAATTAACGTCGAAGGGATGGGTCTAGCTCCACCTGTCTCAGCTCAAGTTTCTGGATCTTTAAAACATCATTGTGCAAATTAGGTGAGATATTGAGTGCACTATCCTGTGGCACCTTTACCTTTCTGCTGTGGCATAGTGCACTTGCTCAGCACAACCGTGTCCTCTCTTCCTTGTCAGAGGGCTCTACCTTGTCTCCCAGCCCCAGCTGCAGGTTGGTAAGGCCCCATGACTGAGTTCTGTTCATAAACACCAGTTCTAGGCCTGGCCTCACTAACCTAGATCACATTCTTCTCCCTATCCACTCTCCTCATTTTCAAGCTGGATGCAGGGCACCCACTGAAAGACTTTGAGGCCCTGGAAGACGGAAGAGAGTTGGAAAGAGGTTGGATCCATTCAGACTTTGTGTCAGTAAGAAATAAACTTTTATTTCCTTAACACATTAAGATTCTTGGCTTGATCACTAGAGATGTAAAAGTTAACTCCCATAACCAGTCCTATGAGCCCTTATAATTAGCCTCAGATCACACATTAATTGATAATAGAGGTTTGCATATACCCATTCTTTGCTTCAGTCCAAAGTAGGAGTTCTTCTACACTCCATATTAGATGATCTACTTTTGTCCACCATGCATAAGAAGCCATTACCCTTTCCAGGGCATAAACCCTACAGTGATAAGAGCAGGTGCAGAGTTATTTCTTGTCAGAAACTAAACCTATAAGCCACTTAAGCAGCAAGTGTTGCTTTGACTTTCCCCTTTTAAGTTGCAATGTAACTGAAAATAAATAATTGAGGTTATATATCACTGAATAAATCAGATTATGAGTATCTGATCTATGGACACAGACTATCTGATTTCCTGATATCTCTTTACTGAAACTAGGTCACAAAAAATATTTCTAGCTCCCATTTCTAAGCTGTTTGTGAACAGTGTTTGACATTATTCAATAACAATATGATAATTGCTATCTTAGAATTTTGTTAATTTCTCCAACTCCAAAGATACTGAATTTTCGTTCTTTTACCTTTCTGCTCCTTTAATTGGAGCAGAACAGGAAAAACTCTTTAATATTCGAGGAGCATATCTCAAATAGCATCATGTCATGAATATTCCCCTCCGTAAAGTCATACTTTTGCTTTGACCTTGTTGTCATTGTTTTGTTACATAAATTATTCAGGCTGGTATGTCTTATAGATTAAATACTCTGGAAACAAATTAAAAAGCATCCCAGTGGCTTAGAAATGTCAAGTGAGTCGTCTTTTCTCCGAATACCTCTTGTAAAATGAAATAGTAAAAAACAACCCCACAAAATAGGCACAATGATTAGTGAAGAGATCAAACTGCCAAGCGAAATAAACATCTCCATTCCTTAAAACATCTTTTAACTTACATTGTTGAATTTAGGCATATGTGACTTGCCCATTGATATGTAGAGGAGAGAAAGCCATATTCCCTCTCCTGCCCCAATATTATAAGCTCTTTATGGACTCAGGACCTGCAAGCTGAAGGAAGACACATTTTCACCACTAGGCAGACTGCTCAAAGCCTCCTTTGTGCCCCTAGAAGAGAGTTGCCAGGAAGACAATGTAGTTCCCCAGGAGAGCTTCCCCACAACAGAAAAGGCTGCTAGGCTATGAGTCCTGATCAACAGAAGTTCCACCTAGAAACTAGGTGACCAATCACGGCAAAAGGTATGAAAAAATTCCTCAATTGAACTGAAGACTCATTTCACTCATTCCTTCTAAAAACGCTCTGTTAAGCAACTAATTCTAGGATAGTCATCGACAGTACAAATACAAAAAGACAAAATCCCTTAAGAAGTTACTAACACTCTCAGAATATTTTCCCTAGAACAGAGGCTGTTCTAACTCCACGGGTATTAACTCACTTAATTCTTTTTTTCTTTTTATTTATTTATTTATTTATTTCAGACGGAGTCTTACGCTGTTACCCAAGCTAGAATGCCAAGGCATCAGCCCAGCTCACAGCAATATCAAACTCCCAATTCAAGCAATCCTCCTGCCTAAAGCCTCCCCAGTGGTTGGGACAAGTGCCACAACACCGGCTAGTTTTTCTATTATTAGTAGAGACAAGGTCTCACTCTTGCTCAGGCTGGTATCAAATTCCTGAGCTCAAGGGATCCACCCACCTTGGTCTCCCAGAGTGTTAGGTTTATAGGTGTGAGCCACTGTAAATTCATTTAATTCTCACAAGAACCCTCCTCACCTATTCTTATTATCACATTTATTTTATAAATGATAAAACTGAGGACCAGAGAGGTTAAGAGGTTTGCCCAAATCACACAGACAGAAGATAGAAGGGGCTTGATTGAGGCAACTTGACCCAGAGTTCATGCTCCACACCTGCTTTCTGTGTCCCGAGGCTCTGGGTCCCAGTACTCTATTTGGGATGACCCACTGATAAAGTCACTATTACACCTCGATACAGGCAAGAATAAAGACGCACACAGACTACAGAGATACACTGTCGAACAAGATTTCCAGCTTACTTTTAAATTTTTGTGCTTGACTTCAAGCACAGGCTGAGTATGACAAAAATTAAAACATAACAAAACAAAAACAAAAAAGGAATTATTTTTGACATACAGAATTTGTTCTAGAATTGTAAGATAGCACCGTTCTTGGACAGAGTATACCCCCAATAAAGCCCTTCCACGTGTAAAAATGGTATTTCATAGCATCACTCCTGTACTTGCCAAAAGTTTGTTAACAGTGCAAACTTTTGCTGTGACCACTGACTGGGGCTAGGCAAGGCAGACCTCTATCCATCAAGACAAAGAGGAAAAAGGCCCATTCGGCCATGACCTTAGGATAATAAAATAATAATAATAGTGATAAAAATAGTCCATTTACATTTTAGGGGTCACCTTTGCATTCAATTGAATTGATGTTAAGACCATTCTGATCTGCCATATAGAAAATGACCGATCAGGTACATTGTTAAACTGATTCTCCTACAATCCAGTTAATTCTGAAGTTGTTTATAACCTCAGCCCATCTTCAAAAGGTAAAATCTGTAAAGCCCATCCAATAAGTGCAGCTTCAGTAAATATTTCTAATATCTTTATGTTCCCTCAGCCTTTTTCGGAAGCCCATTACACACTCTGATAAAGACTGATCTGCATTATTCAATCCTTCCCCATTTGGCTCCTTTTTAAAAATGGCTGTGGGTGGTTTTGATGTAGAGATACAGGCAACTAGTTTGTTGGGGGTTTTTTGCTTCATAAATAAACCTTTCCATTTAGGAATAATAATTACCATGGTAACCTTAACAGCTTAGAAATAGTTCAGGCATGCCATTTCTAGTGAGAGGAAAAAAAAAAAAATCTCAGCGTTTCTGAAGCTTGTTTAACCCTTCAAGATTCAGTGCCCATTTCCAGGGCAGAGTCAATTTGGTTCGAGCTTTTTTTCTAAAATATGTAAAAAATCTTTTCCCCAGAGCCATCAGGAAGTGACAAAAATGAAGAGAATGAGAAACGATGCTTTTAAAGGTAATCTAATCTGGGCGGCACCTGTGGCTCAAAGGAGTAGGGAGCTGCCCCCATATGCCTGAGGTGGCAGGTTCAAACCCAGCCCTGGCCAAAAAAAAGCAATCTAATCTCTGTAAAGAAGGTATAGGCCAAATACAGCATTTGCAGTTACACTTGCCTGATACACAGGCAGCCTTCTCTCGCATGTCTCGGCTCTCAGAGACAAGGTTGAGTAACAAACAGCCCTGTCATCACTAGTCAGGGGAGGGGTCTTACTGCCATCCACCCAGGTAGCATAAAACTCAGACCGTGTCAGAAATGAACAACCCTGATAGCCTAATTTGGCTGTAGCGGAACCTCAGAAGCAGAAGTCTGAAGCTGGACCAGGTCTCACGACTTTTTCGTCTGCCTTTTCTTCTTACTTCACTCTGTCTGATGGCATTTTGCCTGCAGTGCTAAATTTGAGAGCCAATTTAAAGCCTGAAATGTTTGCTGCACATGCCATTTAATAGGAGCAAATATGTCCCTCCTAGGAAAGTATAATTCACACTGAACAAACACTGAATTGGGTTTGCACGATCATATTAAAATAATGAACTTAGGTTATCAAATAGACTTGCACAAAATCTCAAAAAACACAGGCTACCTTGCTAGCATTGCTTATTAGTCTTCAGAAGAAGAAATTCTCATCCTAAATCTCTCTGTAGTAAGCACGGAGTAAATACTTCTATCAGTGGGGAATGATATTAGAGGAAGGAATGGACATGACACTGTTCAGTTACAAGTGCGTTCCTCTTTCCTGCAAGTAACCCTGAGCGCCTGACTACTCTCTCTCTCCCTTTACATCCATCCATCTATCTGTCTGTCTGTCTGTCTATCTATCTATCTATCTATCTATCCATCTATCTATTTGTCTACCTATCTATAATTCCACTGTTTACAATTTCATTATATAATCTAAATTCTATTGCCTGTGAACTGTATAGCTCACCTGGTGAATTTGTTCTTCTTTTTGTGTGTCTGTTAAATTTTTAATAACTATTTCCCACGAGACAAGCAGTACTTTCAGGGAATTATTTCGTCCATATTCCTCATGTCAATAGAGATCGAAAATGGAAGGTAAAGAATCGTGGGGCCTGATGAGAGTTCTCTCTTCTAGCAAAGATTTGATGATGGCGATGAATGTTTTTATTATGACTACTGTTATCATTTTCTGAACCTTTCATTCTTTCACCTGTCCTCTCCAGAAGAAATGAGAAAGAAAACCTATTAAGAAGAATAGCCATGCAATTTTTTCCCCCACAAACCCTTTATCTTCCCATCAAATCTTGATGCTTGTACAAAGCAATGAGTCTCTGAAAATAATGGTTTGTGGCCCTGGTGACTGAAGGCAAGAAGCAATATAACCATCTCCGGATCTCAGGATGGGAATGAAATAAACTTCTGGCACTACTTTTTATCTTTTTTCCCCAATCCTTTCATACCTTCCCATCATTCTTCATTTTCTAGCCTTTAGCATTGCATTTCATTATTATTTTTTTTTATTATTATTATTTCCAAAAGTCTTGTGGCAAGGTCTTCAGCCAGGGGAAAAGACTGCAGTGAACAAAACAAGGTTCTTTTTTTTTCAAAAACTGCATTAGATGAGTTTTTTGCCTTTCATTGGTTTGGATTTAGGAAGTTTAATTGGCACTGCATACATGACACCAGCTATCCAGAAAGAGCACCCTCCACACCCCACCCAAAGTCCCTTTAGCTGGGATCCAATTCTCCTTCTCAGCCCCCTTAGTGCTCCCTTATCCCTTTCATAGCTTGAATTATTAAAGGGCTGCCTTTTTAGATCTGTTTATTCTCCCTGCCATAGTGCCTAAATTGTCCATTCTGGATATAACTGTGTTCCTCACTGCAAAACGTCCTCTCTTAAAATGTAAATGCCCCAGACAGAAAGGAAAAAGGAAAAGGCATTAAGCAAGTTATGCAGGAGTCCATGTGAATTGCTCCTCCTGGACTCATTTTCTTACCCTGACATATGGCTTCAACAGGGTATCAAGGAAATAGGATTTTATTTTTGGAAAAAATTGGGAAACCCATTGCAGCTACTTCAGAGCACTGGGCATTTGTAAGGGAAGGAGTGGCTAGGTTAAAAACAAAACAAAACAAAACAAAACAAAACAAAACAAAAAACACCCTCCATGAGAACCACGGACGAATTAGAAACAGTGATGGCAAGTGAAGAAAAAAGACCAGAAGGGAGACGGGAGATGAGACTGAAGCAGTTCACTTCCAGGATTCCTCTCTAGAAAGCCTTTGGGGGTAAACCAGACCTACTGTCCTGTGCCTTTTAAATGCTCTTGACTTAACACCTCTGAAATGATTTCTAAATTATTGGAACCTCAAATCTATTGCTACATCTTAGGGCACATATGAAACACGTGTAACAGCTGCACATCATACTGATACGGGGGGTTAATCAACTTTTTCTTTCACCTCCACCTGACTGGCTGCCCTGACGTTAGTGGAGACCAGATCATTGCAAAATCCTTCGCAGCCAAAACGAAAGTCAGTAATCACACTAAGCCTCAGATAATTTAATAAATTTGTGCTTTGGAGTCATCATTTAGCCTTCACCAATTGTGTAGGGAAGGGATGGTGACGGTGCAATTGAAGTAAGTGATGCAATGTTACACCAGAATACAATCCTCTCCTCCAGATAGTTGAGGATGGGCATTCTAAGAACAAAACTGAAGAATACACTGAACGGCACGTAGCTCAGTGGGTGGGGCGCCGGCCACAGACACGGCAGAGGCTGGGGGGTTCAAACCCAGCCCGGGCCTGCTAAACAGCAATGACAACTGCAACAACCAAAGAAAATAGCTGGGCGTTGTGGCGGGTGCCTGTAGTCCAAGCTGTTTGGGAGGCTGAGGCAAGACAGTTGCGTAAGCCCAAGAGTCTGAGGTTGCTGTGAGCTGTGAGGCCACAGCACTCTACCGAGGGTGACATAGGGAGACTCTGCCTCAAAAAACAACATTGAAGAAGAAAAGGTGGGAAACTGGGTGAGAGGCCTATGGAAAGTCCTAGACTGTTTTTGTCACTTTCCTGTAAGCCCCAAATTAAAATGACATAAAAAGTTTGTTTTTTTTTAATATCAGAAAAGAAGATGGAGAAAGAAAAGAGAAGGAAAGAGAGAGCACAAGGCGAGAGAGGTGAGAGAGGAAAAGTGGGAAGGGCGGGTGAAGTTGGCTGGGCTTCCACCCCCTCAGCACTCTGTTAAGGACACTTTTTGCTCATTAATTCTGACCATTTTTATGAGTCAATAGTAATTTCATTTTAAGATGAGCCAAGTCAGTATTCTACAGGATAAAAATGTTATTAAGATAGCTCAAAAAGGAGGCAGCACCTATGGCTCAAAGGAGTAGGGCACTGGCCCCATATACCAGAGGTAGTGGGTTCAAACCCGGCCCTGGCCAAAAAAAAAAAAAAAAAAAAAAGCACACACAGGAGACTGCCCAGCCAAACTTTGACTTTGTTTGTCTTTGATCCCCAATTCTCAGGTGTTTTCCTCTGGTCCATTTTAACTTCTTCCTACCCCTGCAGACTTCTCCTTTGCTACATAACACAGATATCTAATCAAATCCTCACCTATTCAGTTAATCTAAGTTTTTTGCTTTGGTATAAAATATATCAAGCTTGTGGAGCCTCTGGGCTGTATTTGACTTTGTAAGGCAACAAGTTCCAGAAAAACCCAGCTGAGGTACCCAGCCCTCAACACTGTGATAGCTGCATTTTATATCAAACAATCCTCTAATATTCTCTTTGACAAGTAGAATCCACACTCCCTCGTGTTAAATTGTTAATGGCTTCCCCTGTGGTTGGCTGCTCTGATTTCACCATCATTTAGACTCCTCGTTTTATGCTGGTAAAATTGTCTGGAATAACATCACGGCCCTTGGCTAGAAGCCCTTGATGTACCCCCCAAAGAAAGGTGCTCCCGTAAGCGCCCGCCTTTCTTCCTGGCTGTTTCACTTTTTTATTTTTCCCTAGCTGTTTGTTTTTTGTGATTTCCACCTCCATCCTTCTCCCCATTCTGCTTGCAATGTTTCATATTGTTTTTTAAAACATACTCCAAGTGGATGAGGAACATATCGATGTTATTTGTTTGCAAATATTCCAAAAGATGTACCTGTTAAGAAAATCTTAGTTGCAATCGAGAAATGTGTGTCAGGACAGATTTCTTCAACCTTGTTCGGTACATTGTATCTACCTGGATCTTTGTGAAAAGGGATAGAATATCAACACGAAAACTTTTCCTTCTGGTGCTTTAGGCAGGTTTTTTTTTTTTTTTTTTTTTTTTAATGCTTGAAGGATTCTGTTTAGATGATGACCTTATTTCAAATTGAGTATACAAATTACCCCAGTTTTCTTAACAAGCATCCCTACTTTGGAGTGACCTTCTATAAAATGCAGCACGGAAATTATTCATTCCTCTCCACCTTCTCTCAAAGGCTGACGTTTAAAAAAAATAAAAGAGTTTATTCTGGAGTTGATGTAAGGAACTCTAAAATATCTCTTTTTTTTAAACACAGATTCACAGTGTTCTCAAGGCAAGATGCCTACACCCATAAGGCCATACATTGAGACAAAAACCAGACAAAGAAACAGGAACCCCCATGAAATGAAAGTAGTTTGCCCTTGCTTCTTTTCAACGGGTCTGTTTGTGATGGTCAGGCTTATTTGCCCCACAGTAACCCTTCTATATTTTTCCCCATAGAAATTCATGTTCTGGAGTTCTAATAGCAAAGCTAAAAGGACAAAGAACAAGGCCACCATTGATTAATCCTTTGGGTAGGACAGCCATACGGCAATCCTCTCCAAAGAAGGACATTTTGACAGTGAAACTAAACGATTTTAATAGTATATTTGAGATCTGTTTCTGGGGAGCAGGTAAAAATAGTCATAATAAATAATAATAATGATAATTGCTAAAAAAAAGAAAAAAGTATAAACCAAGAAAGGAAGTAATACACTGGGGCAGACACTTAGGTAAGCTAAGATGTGTTGTCACTTTATTGTCTGATATAATTATTAATAGTATCTCCTTTTACTCTCAAGGTACCCCCTTTGGGGTATAGATTATATTAGTGGCTCTCAAGATTGTTGGCCTCCAGGTTGCTCTAACCTAATTCATTAGGACCTAAAATAGCTTTTATGTGGTTTATGTGGCTTATAGTTCTCAATATTTACATTATAAATTAGAACTGAGAAATTTTAAAAATACGTATTCATTAAATTTTTTTAGAAATAAAAATGATGTACCATATGTTCCCATAAATAATATATTTTGATAAACCCTACACTCCGTGAGTGAGAAAGGTGACATTGTTTCATATTTTTGCAGATCTCTTTAATGACTGGCCTAATAGAAGACAGCTGAGTTCTCACGTCTGCTTCGCGATTCAGTCTGTTGGGATATAACATATTATGCAACTCCTGGAAAACTCTCATCAGAAAATGAGAGTGGAAAAAAGCAAATCACATCTTAGCGTTAGTATGAAAAGAGTTTTGACTTTGCAGACTCCCCAGCTATCCTGGAGAACTGCTGGGCTATGTTGCATCCTTACTTGGGAGGAAGAGGGATATTTTTTCATGGAGCTTTTCAGAACTGCCCAAACAACATCTGCCTTTTCTCGTTTTTCTGCTGAGATAGACCACCCTCCTGCCTTGTCTTAAGTTAGCTACTTCCTTTATATTGTTCACACTTTAATTTCAATGTAGTTTCCTACAGAAAGTTTTCCCTCACTCCCAGGAAACTAGGCTGGATCCTTTCACTGTTTGTTCTCTAAGGATACTGTGCTTTATATATCATAGTATTTATTGTACTTTAATGTCATTGCTGATAGGAATATCTGTCTGCTTCACAGACTCTGAGTCTCAAGATGGTGAGGACTGTATCCATCCTTCCCAGTACACACTATCTTCTTGCCACCAGAATAGTATCTGACATGAAATAAAAACTTTAATAAATATTTGATACTCAAATTAAATGTTGAAGAAACAAATGCAGGATATGCCTGGGCTTTATATACCTAAAATCAGTGCTTCTGTTTGTGACTAGCCAGAGATGAGGCTACTGTCTACAATGGAATAAAACTAAATATATGACATGAATTTCATAATTTTAGTCTTAATGTTACATTAGACACTGAGAAACAAGTCTAATTACAATAAGTACAAAGCACAGGCAGCTCAAACACTGGAAAATTGATAAGAGTTGGCTACTCCTAAAACTTTTAATGAATACCAAGCTGCTTGATGGCAAAGGTCTGACAATTAATTTTGTGAGCTTATCCTAGACAAAGTGCTACATAACTCACTGCTGAATATCAATATGGTCACCTTTCAAGTATTCCCCTTTTGAAGCTGTGCACCAGTGATAGTGCCTAGTCTACCCTTCAAAGCAAATTTGGAACTATTTTTCTGGAATAGCCATCAGAGCTGTTATCATATGAGGGCTGATGATTAAGTTCACAAACTTGCCACTATACGCTTAAGTTGGCAACACCGTACAAACAACTTGGTAAGATTTCATAACCTTGGTATGTCAGTGCCTCAGAGCTCCATTCATGTCAACATTTGGTGGTATCCTGCCGAGTGGTGTTCATTATTGTTTTGGGGTGTTTTGTGTGCCATACAATGACAGCTCTGATGATCATTCTAGAAAGAGTTTCAAATTACTTTGAAGAGTGAACTAGGCACCGCCATCAGAGTAGAGCTTCCCAAGGGGAGCACTTCAAAGGTGACCATAGTGATATTCCACAATGAGGTATGCAGCACCTTTTCTAAGATGAGTTCATGAACTTAATTGTTAGACCCCCATATGTACACATCGATTGTCTCACATGGCATGATCCTTCAGTAGCTCATCTTCAGTGAACTCTTCCTCTTCTTAATCTCTATACTACTGGGCGTTTATATCCTTAGGGTCCTTCTGATACTGCCCACATGCTGTCGTTATGTTCCATGAACTCTGTCAGACCTTTTACTGATGATAAACTTGAAAGCTCATACTCTGACTTATAACTTTTCCTCTTCCCATAAATCCTATATTGGTCAATACCCTTTACACAGTAGGCACTGACAGACAGGTGTATGTGATGTAGAGGTGTGTGTTAGTACAACATTAGGCTGCCTCAAGTTTACCTTAGAAAAAAAGCAAAAAACAAACAAAAAATTGTAATGTGGACAATGCAAAAGTTTGAAGACAAAAAAATTTATTAATCTTGGAACCTTGCATGTCTCCTGACTGGGGCCCTTTGTGATGAATGTCTAACCTTTAGCGACTTCGACACCCATGGGTATTCATGAAGGAACAGAGCTCTAACTGCCTAGGACGTGCTCAGCCTCAGGGTTTAGCCCATCTCATCCTTTATGAGTTATGGGCCCCTGTTCTTTTACTCAGATTTATTAATTCAGAAAGCATCATAGAAGGCAGGTACAGCACATAAATCAAATAACACGGGCGTATGGGGCAAGCCACAAAATTATCATCGTCCCTTTCCACCTTTCACAATGTCAGAGTCAGGATCTGTCTGATACTTTTGGAGTTTGCAGCAGTTAACGTGGCTAAGTGCTGAGCTAATTATGTGGGGTTCATTTGGGCACAGGAAAAAGATTGGTTTCATATATTTCTGTAATCAATGACCAATTTAGAGCTAAGCTGCATAATATACAACATATGATTCTACTTGTTAGAAAATGATACAGGCCTCAGTGTTCTCCAACATTTCTTCTTGTTCTAAAATTCTGTCGTTTGTTGAGATAATATTTAAAATATTTGATATTGTTGAGAGCAAGAGCTTTTTTAAATGATTTTTAATGTTTTTCATGCAAGCATAAAAAACAATATTCCCCATCAAAAACATTAACATTTAGTGTTTCTCAATGGATAGCTCAAACATCAGTCGATTTTCACTGTTAGAGAATAATCAGTGATAAATGCCATCAAAGAAATCACTACCTTTACAATACAAATTTTGAACAATCTACATTAAAATAACTCCATGAAAGTGTAGCCTAGAAAAATGACCCATCTGCGTGGTTCAGAGATGTTGCTGGTAACTAATTTTCCAGAGTGTTTGCAAATCCAGTTTCCCACTACATCCATGTAATTTTGGCATGAGATATATATCACTTCCAGAACTAGTCTCCCTAAAACTCACATATAATCCTTCATGCCTTGATTCTCAGAGCAATCTCTGGAACCACCTGACGAAGATAACAGAGACTCCATCAGCCTGAGGTCTCAAATAACTGTACGGAGCCGAGTTTTCTCCCCCCACTATCAATAACCTGCCCAACCTCAACCATTAATGACTGAACTTTTCATAAGTAGAAAATACGCTCATTAGAAATATGCTTTTCCTTTGTAAGCCTCTGGTATTGGGGGATTTATTAGTTCTATAGCAGCTACTACTACTGTAACCAGTGCAACTGAGGTAGGCTACTTCTTTCTAAAGAAACCACAGCAAAGAGCCTTACTTTCTTTAGAATTTTAAAAAATAGTTTCTTTTTATTTCCATGAATCTTGACATAGGGGCAAGTTTTGTGAAAAGCAAAAAGATATATTTGGTTAAAAAGTGTTGAGTTTTATTCATTATAAGTAAGTACCTAGGACGTATTTTTTAACAGGCTGAAAGACTTTACTATAGACATAAAATGAGGTCGTGCAGAAATATTCTACAACATCCATGATAATTTTTAAAAAATCCCCTAGCAGCATTAGACGCAGAGTAGGTCTCCTGCACTTTGAAGTGACTACATTTTCCCCTAGGTTCTTTCTGTCATTTCAATTAAACCAACTGATTTTTCCATGCTGGTAAAAATGAAATCTGGGGTAACAGTTCCCCTTGTGACATTTTTTTATGAGAGGCAAAAAATGACTTTTTGAATGCTTTATTTTTAACCAAACAAAAATTTTCACACCTGTCACAGACATGACCCCCTCCTAACTCTCCATCAGCAGGTGTGCCTGCATCAGTCTCCGCCATCTTTCTCCTCTCTTTGACGAGCTTGTCTTCAACACTCTTTTATTATCAGCTGTTTTGCTGTCCATAGTTCCTCTTCTCGCTCAGAATTTCCCAGGAGTGGTTCAGCTTCATATTTGTGCATTTTCCGAAGGACATTTTCTGAACACACGCTGTTTCTCTGGCTGTCTTCCTAACATATCTCAGTCCTTGGAATATAGTACCATTTTTGCTTGAATTATTCCCTATTACAGAATTGTGCCAAATCTCCATTTTACCTACACTGTCGTATTTGCTTTACTACTTTACAATCTCAAGCCTGCTTTTTTTTAATTGACTATACTTTGTGCTGTATTTTATGGACATTAGAGTCACTAAATATTGTTTTCAATTTTCACACCAATCATTTTCTCTTGTGAGAAAACTTTGTGTTATCCTTATGCCAATATCATATGATAGGATTAGACTGTACAGTTTCTTCCAGGAATTCACAGATTTTGTTGAATCTTTGAAGAAATCAATTGTTCTCCATTTTTTTCCCAGATATATCAAACTATTAGTCTTCTCTTAAAGAGAAACTAACGTTGTTTTAACTGAAATTACCAACTGTGAGATTCTTCTATGTCTTAGATTTAGGTATATACATGTTTATGACTGATAATCCTCAGATACTTTTTCAAATGCTGTTTATTAACCAGTTGATATTAAATATTTGTGTCTGGATTTTCACTTTGGCCATTTCAGATTCAGATATTTGTCCGTTTTCAATCTTCTGACACTGTTCTCACATTTCATCTTTCTCCATGATTAATTCCAGTGAGCGATTCTGAAATTATATGCAACTTTCTGCGTAAATTAATCTGAATTTTTCTTTGTGTATTTGACTTAATCTGGTCAAAAACTTAAAGGTGCGATTCTTAGATAAAAGTAAGAAGGAATCGAGTGAGTTTTTTTCTCCCCCTCTCTTACCTTTTATTATTTTTCCCAACAATAAGCCTATCATTTCTTTATCAACCTTTCTGCTTGGGTGACAACTTTAAACACACTATTTTTGGTTGAGTTGACATGGGTAGGCATTACTCATTTGAGGTTTTAGCCAAATGGACACTATTCTGATAGTTTCAGGCTATTTCTTTTTATACACGGCCTTGGTTGTATAAGGTTTTTCTATTAATTGTTTGTGTCCTTTTAAAGTTTCAGCTCACATGAAAGGTTTTTATGATCACTATATTGATTTAATAAGGGGATTTGGGGGACCCTAGAAGTTAAATGACAAAAGAATACCATAAGTAAAGCTATAAGCAAGGTTTATAATACCAACAGAGACAAAAATGTTTTCAAAGCAATTCTCATAACCCTGGCCTTGAGCTTCACTTGTGTGATTTTCTAAGACAGCCTTGCTCCATGATACGTGTTCAGATCACCTCAGTCGTATGCATGGCTCTGGCTGGAGCTGTGTGTCTTCGGGGCTTTCGGAGTGAAGGCAGGTCGGTGAGTTACAGTTGTCATTATGATGCTCCATGCCAACCCACCTGCTTTTCATTTTGCTTGCCTTTTTAGTTTCAACAAAATTTCTACCTGAAGAGTTTACCTATTTCAGATCAAAACTTTGAAAACAGATTATGTTGTAAAGTTTCTGAAGAGAGCTTAGGGTCTTTAAATTTTATGCCTTTTATACCTTTCAAAGATCTTCCTGGGACCTAGGATTTCCTTTCAGTGTGAAAGATAAGTTCATAAACAGAGAGTTCCCAGCTTTAGGCCTTACAATTCTATTGCAACGGCATTACATTAAAAAGCTTGTTTGGATTCTGGTTTTAGTTTTACATTTCTGCCAGGATCACAGCTCTTTGTCCAGCCACATACTCTGGGCAAGCTATTTCAAAGTATCCATGGAAAAGCAGAAAAGGCTTTCGTACTTTAAAAAAAAATTAATTCATACGGGAAAATGAATACTGAAGCCTGTAGATACAATGACTACAAGAGTTTTTTAGTTGTTGCTCCAGGCCATCATAAACTACCACTGGTCTCTGTAATCTCAGCAGTCTTGTTTTTCATTACCTCCTACTGGTGTTTACACACCTATTCTCTCTTGTGTTGTCATCCCGTTCAGAACAACGGAAAGTACATATTGCTTTTCTCATTTCGTCCAGTATGTTAAATGGAGGCTCTGTTTCAACACATTCATAGGAAAACAAGAACGACGTTCTACATTCCTTCCTCAACAGAGACCTAAAGAAGCTCTGGCTTGGCAACCATTTACTCGGTAATTACATATTAAGTGTGAAAGCAATATTAAAAATTTCTTTTCATTTCTCAGAAACAGACTGCTTCTAGGCCAGTCATTTATTTTAATTGAATGCTGAGAAAATTACTGGCTGAAAAACAGAAAAAGGAGAAAAAACAAAACAGTTCATTTTGGTTGAAAAAAATAGATGCAAACCCCAATGCTTACGGGGCCAGGCAGGGACTATGAATGGGTGGGGTGGGTAAGAGGGATCGATTAGTAGGTCGGAGGCCTCCAGCCACAGCCAAGGAGTCTGAGATCTAGCTGGTTAACGAGTATCTATAGGACTCTAGCTTCTCTTTCCAGATCTTCTATCTTTTAAAAGGATGCCAGGAACCCGAAAATGTATGTGAAACATTATGTTTTTCAAATGCTGGTAACCAATGAAAAATATTATAAACCCCTCTGCACATCAAAAAGGAATGAGGAGGAGGAGAGGAGGAAAGAGTAAAAGAAACACACTTGAGGATAGATGGGCCTTGGACATCACCAGTTTATAAATTGTGCTCCAGATGCGAAAATGAGTTTTCCTCTAAGCAGAAATGATCTTTCGCCTTTTGTTGTGACTTCATTCTATTTTATGGCATCTTTTTTTCATGGTATCCTCTGCTGTATCACTATTAAAGTTCAAGTGGAAAACTTAAAAGTACAATTAGTGAAGTGCACACATATATGTGTGTGTGTGTGTGTATATGTATGTATATAGGTGTATCTATAGACACATGGAGGTATACACAAAAAGATATATACATGTACATGTATACTTTGGAGGCCATAGAAGAGAGGAAAACAAGAGCTTCCCTTCTTAGAAATCCTAACATAGGAACATTGCCTGACCCTCTAAAAAATAGTGACATTCAGGACACACATAAACATAAAGTTCAGCACATTCCATCATTTGGATAGAAGGCTATCAACTTTCAGTATGTGGAGAAATCTGTGTTTATTTATAGTAGGAACCTTAGAGCATTGGATATGCTCTGATTAGCTTGCACTGTACCATGACGACTTCCTCCATGGTGGGACTCAAAATAGCTTTCTGTATTTTTTTTCCCCTTTTCCTTTCAAATGTCCATTTAAAATATTTTCTAATTATGTGATGGTGGCATTATTTTGTGTCTATGTGGAAATTTTCACAAAGCCCAAATGGGTTGGCTCTGAATATCTACAACTCTACTTGATTCTCATGTCTTTTCTGATAGTATATGATATGTTGCATTTATCACCTGCCTCTTATATTATAGAAAAATGAGCTAACTTAAACTAGCATATTAGAAGTTTTCTTATTCTTAAGTCAATTTTTTCTTTCTTTGCTCAGGAAGTAAAAAGAATAAAACAAGAAAAATAACATCACTGAATATATTTCTCAGCTCTATTAGTTGGTTTAAGGTTTGTTCTTTAAATTGTGAAGCAACCGGTCAATTTGGTTGACTGATGCTATAAAAGAAACTTCACATAAAAATAATCATTCAAATTGGTTTTATTCGGTACTTATCAATTAACTACTATATTCCATTTCCACAAAATATTATTTGTACTGTGTTAATCAAATGATCAGTTGTTAAGTGTAGCATATATAAATAGATTTCTTTGTCAAAATTAAGTAAATTTTTTAATTAATAAATTGTTAATTAAATCATCTTCTTTTCATGGAATAGCCTTAATTTTATTGCCTCTTATTTTAAATATCAAATTTAGCACTTGTAGAGATAATTCTCTTCCAACATATATTTATATTTCTGTCTTCATTTTGTTTAATTTCCTTTGGGCCTTTCCTTGATTCATTTCTTTTCTCCTTAGAGAAAAATGAGTCTTAACATCTGCTTTTCACTCAGTTACTGTAAAGAAACCATTTGCACTCTCCACCTCAACTATTTGCCGTAGGTTGACTCAAATTGTTATTCACTCATTTATCAACACTCAGAAGAAAACAGGCATAATCTTTACTTCCCTAAGCTAGGGAATGTTTTCTGATATATGACAGCAAAGTGATAATAGAAAAAAATAAGATAATTTTAACTTTATACGAGCTAAAACTTTTTTTGCTGCACATAATACTATTAAGAAAGTGCAAAGACAACCCAAGTTGAAAGAAAATATTTGCAAATCATGTATCTGATAAGGAAGTTGATTCTAGCATATATGAGAATAGATAACCATAAGTAAACACTCATACAAATAAATAATAAACAGATTAATATGCCAGTTAAAAAATAGGTAAAAGACCTGCAAAGACACTTCTCCAAAGAAAGCATGTATATGACCAGTGAGTGCCTGAAAATATGGCAATATCGTTAGCTATTAGGGAAATGCAAATATAAACCCCAATGAGATTCCATTTCACACATCTCGGGTTGCTATAATTAAAGAAGATAGATATTAACCATGTTGGCCAGGATGTAGAGAAATTACAACCCTCTTACATTATTGGTAGGAATGTAATAAGGTACAGCCGCTTTGGAAAACAATTTGACAGCTCTTCAAAGAGTTAAACATAGATTTACCTATGTCAGATTAGGACCTGACAATTCTCCTGCTAGCTATAACCCACAAGACATAAAAACATAGGTCCATCCAAAATTTGGGGCACAGATCTTAGCCAAAAAAGTTGAAATAATCCAAATGGTTGAATAAAATGTAGTACATGCACACCATTCACATATAATGTTGATCAGAAGTGGTGAGAACAGACATCCTGTCATTTCCTAACTATTGGGGGAAATCATTCATTCTTTCATATAGTTAAGTATATCGTTAGCTATGGTTTCCAGTTGTGAAGTTCTGTATATGTATTCTAGAGAAGTAATTGCTCTTTGTGGAACTTGATTTTTAAATGTTATTATCAAGATGATGCCTATACTAGGATGATATCCAAAGATTATTTGTAATCTGTGGAAGTAAAGAGACTCATTTTTCCTCTGGACCAAGACAACTATACTAACATATTCTATTACTTTCTTCTCCTTAAATTTAAGATGGGATAAAATTGGTAATTTTTCACTCTACTAGGTATTTTGCTGAAAAACTGTTTATCATTCTGCAATATGTGTGTGTGTTTGGTGAATCCTTGAACTTGTTGCTATCTGAGAGCAGCACATAGAAAATTAAACAGGTCTGGTTCCTACCCACTAAGAGATTATAATCAGTTACTGATATGAGAGTAGAAATTAAATTTGCTTTGCAGAATTGGAATGTCAAGGTATGAAGTATGGATCACAGAACTTCACCTAGCATTCCAGCAGTAATGACGTGCTTAAAATAAACAGTAGATATTGCTGCAAAATCGGCAGCGAAATAATTGTAAAGTGGGTTACTGGTTTTTATTCTTCATTAATTAAGAGACATATGATATTTAAAATAAAACTGGAAGATGATATAAAGTGAGCAGCAATAAAATAAAAGATACATACAGATGGACCTTCTTAAAAAGAAACAGGATAAAAAGATTTGTTGAATCCTGAAAAGCTGCATGGGGATAATTAATACAGCAATGAAAGTTTCTGTTACTGTTCACATACGAATTCCCTGCAAAGCTTTTGTTGTTTCGGAACAGCAGTAATCATACTTTCAAATGAGCAGCATCCAAAGAGACGGAAACAATTAAATGATGTTAACCAATTATGAATTAGTAAAAAACATGCATAACTCCAGTTCAAGCCACTTGTGTGCTAATGATTTCAACTATGGGATAAATCAGTTACTAACATTTTTCACATCTACTCTGCATATGTTACAGAAAAAAAGTTGTCAAGATGTCTAATTTGTTAAAACAAACAGATTTGTGGTTCAAGGAGCCCCATTTGAAAGTAGAATGGTAGAGAACAGATTACCATAGAGAGCACGCTGGTGAGTAAACCCCTCAAACTCCAAAACCTGCAGCTGGTTAGTCTTCTGATGGTAAAATAGAATGTTCTAGGGCACAGCTAACAGCGTTCTACTTAGCTCCACGTAGGAGAGACCAAAGACCTACTTGCTGAATACTGAAAAATGGAAATTCAGGTTAGAACAGGGGCAGACTTGAATGAGCTTAACCACTGAGTGAGAAAGAAGAGAGGGAAAAAAAAGCATAACATGGGGAAACTGACCAGGCTCAGCTGTAATTGCTAAAGTTTCAAAACTCCTGACTCTGCCTTAGCACTGGGAAGGTTTAGGATTCAAGTGTAATTAGTAGAAGGTGGAAATGAGGGAGGGGATAGCAAGTTATATTAAGCTGGGAATTAAATTAAATCCCCAAGTTCATCAGGGAGAGGTGACAAAGATGTATTTAAAATTTGCTAAACTCTTGGGAAGATAAAACCCTTTGAAAAGTGGAAAAGAAATATGGAGGATTTCGTTCCTCTTCCCTTTCCTCTAAGAAGAGGATGAATGTGCTTTGTTACCTTTAATTATTGTTGTCATTCTCCCCTGATTCTCCTGACACTGCATTGGCTTATCACCCAGGGACTATTAGTTATGTATTAGCATAAAGTAAAAGACTGTATCAGTCTTCAATAAATACAATGACCATGAATAATAACTTTACATTTGAAGAGAGATTTATAATTTAAAACTGGTTTTTACAACATTCTTTCTCTTTTCGTTGAGACTTAAGAGCAGGGAATGACAAACTGCCATCCACAGAACAGATCCAGTCAGCCCCCTGTGTTCACAAATACAGGTTTGTTGGGACACAGCCATCCTCATTTCTATACCTATGGCTTGTGGCTGTTCCTGTGCCTCTAAAAGCAGAGCTGAGTAGTTAAAGAAGATAATTTATATCAGAAAAGACTAAAATATTTAGTATCTGGCACTTGATAGAAAAAGTTTACTGAACCCTACCCTGTGGCTCTGGGCTGATACCCTCTTTGCATCACGTACCCGACTGACATTTGTTTCCTAATGATATTTATAAGTACAGTAAAATTGTCTAAAGCACGAGCTACAAGGAGGCAAGAAATATGTTTACTTCATTTTGTATTCACTGAAATGCTTGTAAAAAGTAAATAAAGATTGATAAATTAAATTATTGTATTTTATCCTCTTAAAAGTAGCGTAAGATTACACTCTTCATTTCCCAGATTTGGAAATGAAGTGATATAAAGTAGTGGTTTCTTTTATCCTAACAGGTCACTGATTTTAAAGTACTATTTAAATATATCAAAAATATGCATTTTTACTTGGTTTTCAAAAATCACTGAACACAGCAGGTTGTTTATGCTTTAAGATAATTCGCTGGTGGTAGTGTACTTTGTATCTGAAGTAAGACCTTACAAAGTCAATGTATAATCAATATTTCATTATGCATATGGATACTGTTTCTTTGGTTTATAGCTACAATAATTGTTTCAAGGTTTTTCACTGATTCTATGTATTCACTAGCTAGACCTCAAGCTTGTTGCATGCTGAGCAATTATTAGCTATCAGTAGGCTATCCCAGAGCCAACATAGAAAGTATGAGTTTTTAGTAAAGTTAAGTTTCTTACTGGGGTCCCACTAAAGATAAGATGAATCTACAAGCCTTGAATTTATTTCCACCCCATACCTATCAAGAACTGTGGGTTTAGGGCAAAATATACCCAATAGGGAAATGAAAAAAATAGAGATCAATTCTCTAAAATGCTTTCCAAATTATAAAAGTGGAGGGAATACTTTCTAACTCATTCTAGGAGCCCAGATTATTCTTATCATAAACCCAGAAAAGGCATTAGTAGGAAGGAAAATTGCATCCTTCATGACCATGGATGAAAAATATCCTCAGCAAAATATGAAGTCAAATCCAGCAATGGGTAAAATAATTATATGACATGACCAACTGGAATTTATTTATACAGCAGATTGATAAAAGAAAATCTTCAGAAAACTTAAGGGAAAAAAGAGTCTCTTTAACTTGATAAGAACATTTACAAAAAAAACTAAAACCAACATTATGCTTAATAGTGAGAAACTAGATACTTGACCCCTAATATTGGGTTGACACTATGTCACTCTTGTCTGGGTGATAGACTGAGAGGGTCCAGGTGCAGTGGCACACGCCTGTGATCCTAGTACTCTGGGAGGCTGAGCTGTGTGGATTGCCTGAGCTCACAGGTTCAAGACCATCCTGAGCCAGAGTGAGATCCCATCTCTAAAAATAGCTGGGTATTGTGGTGGGTACCTGTAGTTCCAGCTACTTGGGAGGCTGAGGTTAGAGAATTGCTTGAGCCCAAGAGTTTGAGGTCGCTGTGAGCTATGATGCTACAGCACTCTACCAAAGGCAACAAAGTGAAACTCTGTCTCAAAATAAATAAATAAATAAATATTAAAAAATTTTTAAAAATCTAAATATATGAAGATTTATCCCACAGATAAGAATAATTATTGTTAACATATCAGTTTTCCCATATACAGCTACAGATTCAAGACAATTCTTATCAAAATCCCAGCAAGTTAGTTTGTAGATAGAAACATACAGATGTAAAAGTTTATATGAAAGGAGACCCAGTGTAGCCAACACAATATTGAAAAAGAACAAAGTCAAGAGACTAATACTACCCAACTTCAACAGTTATTTTAAAGCTGTAATGATCAAGCCAGTGTGGTGTTGGAGACAAACTTAACATCAATTCAATGAAATAGAAAACCCAGAATACACCAACACAACTATAGTCAATTGATCTTTGACAAAGGAGGAAGGGAAATCTGATGGAGAAAGAGCAATCTTCTCAAAAAATGGTGCTGGCACAACTGACATCTCTATGCAAAGCAAAGGAACAATAATTAATCTAGATACAGACCTTCTAACTTTTAGAAAATAAGTCTCAAAACAGATCACAGACCTAAAAATACAATGCAAATATAACAACGAATTCATAGATAATAACAGGAAAAATATCTAGATGACTTAGATTGGGTGATGACTTTTTCTTTTTCTTTTTTTGATTTTTTTTTTTTTTAAGTGAAAGCAAAATATTTTATTAAGGAGAAAGAAAAGTCTCTGATACAGCAGAGGGAGTCCTGAATAGATTGCCCTGGTGATAACTTTTTCGATATAACATCAGAAGCGTGATTAAAATAAAAGATACAATGGATAAACTGGATTTTATTAAACTTAAAACCTGCTCTCTGTGGAAGATGCTGTTGAGAGAATGTAAAGAGAAGCTACAGGATAAAAGAAAATACTTTCGAAACACATATTTGATAATTGACCTATAAGCTAAATATACCTACAACTTCTTAGAACTCAGCCAAAAGAAAAGACACTTAAATAAGAAAATGGGTGAAAGATCTAAATGAACATTTTACGAAAGGAAACATACAGATGCCAAATAAACATATAAAAATGCCTGTTAGGAAATTGCAAAATAAAACGATGAAGAGTAATATTAATAAGAAATTAAAAAATTAAATATAATGACATATCTATTGAAACAGTCAAAATTCAAAGTACTGGCCATTATAAATGTTTATGAGGATGTGGAGCAACAGAAACTGTGTTCACTGGTGGTGAGGATGCAAAATGGTACAGCTACTTTATTTTCTTTTTAATTTTTAATTGTGGGTATGTGTTAATAATAATTGTACATGTTTTATGGGGTACATGTAATCTTTTAATACAAGCATACACTGTGTAATAATCCAATCAGGAAACTGAGATGTCCACCACTGTAGCATTTATCATTTTTTTGTGTTAGGAACATCTCATTTTGGAAGACAGTTTGGCAATTTCTTACAAAGCTAAACATAACTTCATCATATGATTGAGTAATTGTGCTCCTGGGTATTTACTGAAATGTGGAGAGTTGAAAACTTATATCCACACAAAACCCTTGTACATCGATGTTTATAGAGCTTTATTTTTAGTTTTAAACCTTGTAAACAACCACGGTGTTCTTTGATAGGTGAAGGGATAAACAAACTGTGGAATATCCATACAGTGGAGTAGTATTCAGCAATGAAATGAAATGAGCTACCAAGTTATTGAAAATACAGAAAATTTAAATGCATGTTACTAAGTGAAAAAAGTAAAACAGACAGGAAGCTACATTTGGTTAAATTCCAACCTGATGGGGCTTTCCACAAAAGGCAAAAATGTAGAAATAGTTGAAAAATCAGTGAATGGCAGGGGGAGATGGTTATAGATAAATAAGTTGAGTATGGGACATTTTTAGGGCAGTGACACTATTCTATCTGATACTGTACTCACAGATACATAACATTATCTATTTCTCAAAACTGACATAACTTCACAACACAAAGAGTGAATGCTAATGTGAACTATGGTCCTTTGTTAACAATATTGATACTGGTTCATCAATTGTACAAATGTATCTCATTTATGAAAGACCCTAATAACAGGGGAAATGATGGGGAAAGGGCATTCAGATCTCTGTACTTTCTGCACAGTTTTTCTATAAACATAAAGTTTCGATAAAAACTAGGCTTTATCATAAAAAAATAGAGAAGAATTTCTTCCATAACATCAAAAGCCACTTGTACTAATAAAATTAGCCTCTGGTTCTGACTTCCCAAATTCTGTCCTTGACAACTTTGGCCTTTTTGTTCTCTACTGATAGAATACTAGACTAGAAAGCCTGGGGGACTTTCTACACCTTTCCCATCTGGCCAAGTATCACTTTTGGCCTTGGGCTCTCCTGTCCACACTCTTCTGGATGATGACTAATCATGACCACCTTGCTACACCTCAAACTGATGGCCAACAGATATGGTCTGTGGTTTTGTCATTTTGACACTCAAGTCATTGGGTGCCCATTGATGTCACTAAACATGGAGAAAGAATTGCTATTACAGAGGTCCCTGGCCCAGAAAGAGTGATGCCTGCTGTTTTCTCTTTTATCCAGGACTACAAATGGATTTTTTTAGGTTTCAACTAATCATTTTTTTTTTTGAGATGGAGTCACACTTTGTTGTCCTTGGTAGAGTGCCATGGCATTATAGCTCACAGCAACCTCAAACTATTGGGATCAAGTGATCCTCTTGTCTCAGTTTTTCATTTTTAGGAGAGATTGGGTCTTGCTCTTGCTCAGGCTGGTCTTGAACTCATGAGCTCAAGTGATCTACCTGTGTCAGCCTCCCAGAGTGCTAGGATTACAGGCGTGAGCCTTTATACCTGGCAGTTCCAACAAGTCTTGAACTTATGCCTAGCCTGTCTTGGCCAAGCCCTTCAGACAGCATTTCCTTAGAAGGCACAGGCTATTTAAGTCAGGAAGAAGAAAAATTAAAAAAAAAATAATACTGGGAGTCAAGAAGACCTTTTCTACTCTCGGTTCTGCACTTACTCCCTGGGCTCTTCTTGAGCAAGCCAATTTTCTTGTCTAAGTTTCAATGCATAAGATTCTTTTCAGCCATACACAACTCCTTATTCTAGCTCGTACAGGTGAGCTTTTTAAATACCTTCTTGCTGTCCAGATATTTCACAGGCCTGCACCAGTGGAGTTAAAGCATAGTGAGTATCACTCCAGTGTTGATAGGAGTACCAACGTAATCTCTGTCAGAGCTTGCCTGTCCTTTTAATGCAAAGTGTGACTTCAGTTTTAATCTATTTGCATGCTACATTTCTTTCAGAAAAGATTTTAAGTCAGCTTCCAAAATGACAAGTATGATATGACAGACGAGTATACATAATATAAAAGAAAAAATAAAATGCAAATTAAAGAAGAAAGACACATGGCTAAGAGGAGAAAATAAATGCACCAATAAGAGAGCTCAGTATGGTTTCTGAGATTGAGCATACAAATCGTCTAAGTTTCCTGACTGTCCAAGTCAAGGAAATAATTGTGTGCAAAAGCAGAAAGCAAACATACTTTTTTTAGGAAAAAAAAAAACTCCCAAATTTTGTTTTGTTTTCTGCTCCCAAGCTTTGAAAGAAATGTTTGATGTTAGGGTACTGTACAGCAGACACTGAATGACATCAGATACAATATCCTCTGTAGTGGTTTCAAAGTAAATGTTAAAGTTATGCAGCTCTTTGCCTATAATGACCTTTAAAAAATTAAAGACTTAACAACTTACTTGATGCTATTTTGAGAAGTAAAGGACAATGATTTAATTTTCTTATTCTCTTAATTAGTTCAAGATTGGGTTGTGGAAACCAGAAGTGGTAAAAAAAAAAAAAAATGTTATAGGACTAGAATTGTCTTGCAGCTGTTTGTTTGAGCCATTGACTGTAAATGGTTATGAGATTATCCAAGATTCTATTTCTGAGGAAGAGTCTAGGGTAGTGAAAACTTGCAATAGATCTAAATACTATGAATTAAAGTAGAATAAGTATTATCATTAATATTCTATTATTCATATTAGGTATTTTAAGTCAGTATTCTTGTTCATCTAGAAGTCTAATGACCAGCATTTAAAGCTTGTATCTAGAACAAAAGATGTAGTTATTGCTTATTGCATAAGGACACAGTCATGGGAGGGTGCAGCTGAGTTCCCCTGGTTGGGGCCTGAGGCGGCCTCCTGTGGTCCTTTGTGCTACTCAGTCACCCCACAGAAGTCATCATGGGGTCACAGCTCATAGGAGGAGGTCCCACTGCGTGTAAAAGCCACATCCCTCTGGAATGCTGCTCCCTCTTATCCACTCCTTCTAGAAATTCCTATAATACCAACTTTTTGTGACTTACTATCAGCAATTCTTACTTTATGTGTAACAGGAAATAGCTGAAAAAACAGACACACAAAAACATATGTATAAGATTTATTTGTAATATGCTTTCTGGCTTGGTGCCTTCTTGGAAATTAATTTTTAGTGCATCTTCTAATCTCCAACTGGAGTGAGAAAGACAATAATTTATACAAGAATAAAAAAAAAGGATCAATCCTAGACAGTCATGATGGTTGAGCAAAGCTTGTGAGGGAAGGGGAACTGAACTAGACTTAGCAGGAAGAAAGGGCTTTAGTTAAATAGAGAGAAGGGAGCATTGAGCATACATCACTGCTTTAAGTTTGATGAAGAACCAGAACTATGGCCTCCAGAAGGACACTGGCTTTCTCAATCCACTTTTCTTATTTTTACTGAGTTAGCAGCAAACTCTTCATTAGAATCATCTAGTTCATCTTAGGCTCTCCTTTCACCAAACCATGACAGGTGACAACGTGTATCTCCTCCCGTGCTCCTTGCTGGGCCCTGAGAAATAATAAGAGGGGTGAACCACCTGGAGTAGGTAGTGCTATCCTCAGAATCCTGTGTCTTTCTGGAACAGAGAGCTCCTAAATTCTGTTGGCTTGGACTTTTCCTTCTGTGGCAGATGACAAGGTTTCGCATGACCAGCAGAAGGAGAATCTTGCTCTTGGTAAATCATAAAATCAAGTGTAAATTCTCTCTTAACCTATGCAGGAAGGGTGGGCTGCTCCGTTTGGCATAAAAACTCCAAATTCCATCTTCCATAGTACTAACTCTTCAAGCAGGCACAGACTATGATAACTGGAATCTTTTCTAGTTTATACCCTTCAAGGGCAGATATGAGTATAGACTTGTTCCTGGAAATGAACTCAGGACATCTTGAGGAAGCTGTAAAGTTTGGAAGGAATTTTCAGAATTCCAACTCTTAGAGCTGGCGCTAACCATGATGGAACAAGAACTGAATGGTCACAGAGTTCATACACACTATTTTAAATTGCCCATGATGGTCACAAAGTTCGTACACACTATTTTAAATTGCACATGAACTTCATGGCCACCCTGTATTTACCCGTTTTATGTTCTACACTACATTAGAGAAATCCAACATAGATTAGGTTGCAGGAACAGGAATGAATGTGTGAAAGAAAAACGTGCTTGGGTGATATACTTACTGAGAAGGTTTATGGAAGACTGAACACTAAAGAGACATTTTCAGAAAATGATAGGAGGTAGGAGAAACAAGATGTTGAGGTGGTAGCCTTTGGAAACCTGGCTTAGCATTTTGCCTCTACCACCCCAAACTCTCAGGCTATTGGTAGTCAGATTATTATTATTATTATGGCCATTGTCTTTGGACTCTTGATACTAAAATAAACTTCTTAGGAATAGCCAGGAGATCCCTATTCAACTATCCAGATTCCCTTGCTTTTATACGCATTTTATAATGTTTATAAGCCTAGGGATGACGCCAGCTACAAGCAAAACAGCAGTAAATCCATTTTACCAGTTTTCCTGGGAGCCATAATTAGTCAGAACTCTCCTTCAGTTCCTGAGGGGACCAAGCTGCTTCCTAAGATGACAGAAGAAATACCTTGTACTTTAGCTCCTAGTCAAGACAAAACTCTTTCACTGGGTAACACCTCCTCATCCAAATATTGAAGATGCAACATCTGTCTTTATTTTTATAATCTCATTTCCTCCCAAGGATTTGTTCAAATTCTATCATTTCCATCACTCATCCACAGAAAAATTTAGCTTCCTTGAATTTTTTGCACATTCATTCATTCAAAAAACATGCTGAATTTACACAGACATTAACCACAGTGACTACACACAACAAAAATAATGTTCAATAAATAATTTTTGACTGAATCACATGGATAGATAGCTCAGTGAGGTTTTTTCTAATGTTTTAAAATTCTAATGCTGTTTTTATCAGATCACAGAATACTGGCTATATGGTGAAGCATTTTATAATTTCCAGTGTGGAAACAAAAACAACTAAGAAATCATCCCATCTCTATAGGAGCTTAATATCCAGAAATCCAAGGAGACATGTATACAGATAACTACAGTGAAATCAGTTAATGGCTGAGCACAGGTTGAGTAAAAAACTAGGTCAACTCAAGGATCCTTTTAGGACATTGCCATTCAACCTCGGATTGGCTCTGTAGCTTCCAGGAAAACCTGACAAACTCTTGGCCCCCTATTGTCAACTGCACTAACCCCCCAAGTGTTAATGACATCACAGAGTCATCTTTTCCTTCGTTATGAAATGAAAAAAGCTGTTTAGAAATTGAGTCAGTATCTATTTTGTCGGTGACTCTCAGGGACCTTACTTTTCCAATAAGCTAAGTATTTAAATCTTTTGATCACAAATGGCCGGGATTCTGGGAGTGCTGTGTCATCACTTTACCCAAGTTTACGGTATGCTTGCCAAGTCTGTAATGAAAAATGGCTTTGTGATGTAATAATTTGAATTTGTTTGCCAGGACATTTAATTCAACAGTCTTGATTAATTGGTTAAGAAAACCTTTCTTATCTTCCAGAAGAGGCAAATACTTAAAAGATAAATTCCTCAGCATGTGGTTTACTTAGAGCTGATCTCTATCTCCTTCCATTACTTTTAATGGACTTGTAGCTTACTTAGACTTACTGAAAATTTTTTCTAAGAGTAAAACCTAAATGAACTTTTTATCCATTCTTTAACAGAAGCGTGCTAGGTAACTGCTAAATTCACATTTAAAAAAAAGACTTGAGACAAGTGCTCTCTGACTATTTATTGCAATGTACAGAGTTGTAACTGGATGTCATCAATATTTGAGAAAATTAATAAAGGGGAAAAATTATGGTAATTGCTCAAAACAAGGATGAAGGACCTTGATTTTGTGCTAGAAATTCTTAAATAAAATTACATGGTTGTATAATATGTAAGGTTAAATTCTCATTATGGACTAATATTTTGAGCAAAGATTACATTGCTTTTTTTTAAATTTAAAATTGTAGTACTCTATAATTTTTGCTTTTTTTCCTCCTTCCAAGGTGTTCACAAAAAATTAATTTTGAAAAAACATTACAAGATAGCATCAGTTTTCTCACAATCTTTATAATTCTTGTGATAATCATATTGTTTTTTGACTCATTGGTAGAATTGCTTTGTGTTTAATTTTCTGAAGTTTGTCCAAAGATGAATAAGCAAAGGCGTAATGAGCAAGGGTGGGCAAGAAGGTTGTTTGAATCAAATATTATCTTATAAATTACATCGTTAGAAAAAGAAAATTTCCTTTAAGAGAACTTTTAGTTCTTTATGCCACTATTGTAACTAAAGAGTCTAAAATTAAAGTATTGAGTATTCAGATGACAAAAATGCTCTAGGTAATTACCCTGTAATATCTCAAAGACCCCCCCCCCCTTAGAACTGAGGCACTCATTTTCCATTTTCTTGGGGTGTTACCTGCTGGTTGCTCACAGGTCCTCAGAAATAGACCCATTACTGAAAGCCCTCATTGTACCCCTTTCTGAGGTTAGCCTTCATTCAATGTCTAGTAAATGTAAGAGCATAAAAGCCTGGGAAGCCTACTTTAATTTGGGGGCAATTCTGAAGAGCCAATTCCAGCTTCATGTTTCTCCATGGGATTGGTTGAGACCCTTACTGTAATTTCATTGCAACTTCATCAATATTCTTTCTACCTCACTCTACTCCCCTCACTCTTTCAAATGTCTTGCTGTATATGAGCACTCCTTAATATCTCCGAATGCTGATCTTCATCTCAGAGATGCTTTCCAGGGAGCCCAGCCTAAAACAATTGGTGCCCCAAGTGAGCCTATGAAGGAAAGTCTAAAATAAGAGTTTGAAGTTTAACCACCTGTCATCAAGTTGGCACTAAAGAACCATCATTAGTTGTATGTGTAATACTAATGTTGTTAAAAGAGACAATGGTGGTGAATGGAATTGGAATTTATAAGAAGGGAATACACTTGGCAAGAGCAATATCTCAGTTCTTTTAAAGGTTTCAAAGAGCTAGCATTTAGAAGGATTTTTACATGGGCTTATTAATGCCTGGAGAAAGAGGCAAAAAGCTATGGGAGAATTCAGAATTTGTCAATGGAGTTTTGACAAAGGTACCAAGAATACACATTAGGGTAAAGACACCATCTTTAGAGGGGCTGGGAAAACTGGAAGAATGAAACTCAATTCTTATCTCTTACCATATATAAAAATCAAGTCAGGGCTTGGTGCCTGTAGCTCAGCGGCTAAGGCACCAGCCACATACACCAGAGTTGGTGGGTCTGAACCCAGCCCAGTCCCACCAAACAACAATGGCATCTATAACCAAAAAATAGTGGGCTGTTGTCCCAGCTGCTTGGGAGGCTGAGGCAAGAGAATCACTTAAGCCCAAGAGTTTGCAGTTGTTGTGAGCTGTGATACCATGACATTCTACCCAGGGTGACAGCTTGAGACTCTGTCTCAAAAAAACAAAACAAAACAAACAAACAAACAAACAAAAAAACAAGTCAGAATGGATTAGACATTATGCAACTATCGAAGAAAACAGGGAAGATGCTCTAAGGCATTGGTCTAAGCAAAGGTGTTATGGCTAATACTTCAAAAGCCAGGTATCTAAAATAAAAATAGACAAATGAGATTATATTAAACTAAAATGCTTCTGCAGAGCAAGGGAAACAGAAGAATGGAGAGACAAGCTACAGAATGAGAGAAATATTTACACACTGTTTATCTGGCAAGGGGCTAATAACTAGTATATTTAAGGAATTCAAGCAGCTCAACAGCAAAACAAACCCAAATAATCCCATTTAAAAAGTGAACAGAGGATCTGAAAATGCATCTGCTCAAAAGAAGAAATACAAATGGATAAGAGATAGATGGAAAATTTCTCAACATTACTAATCATCAGAGAAATACAAAACAAAACCACAGTTCTTAGTAGATTTGAGATGTCTAGTAAGTATAGAATAAAAATGTTCTAATACAATAATTGACTAAATGAGGTGAAACCCTATAGTAAGTAATTTGATCTAAGCATTCCAAATTGTATATGAAATCAGCACACTGTACCCCACAAATGCATTAATGTATACATGATCAAGGTGTATATGACTTAATAAAAAAACAAATCAATTCTATACCATCCTACTCAGGTTTGAATGATTATTATCAAAGGCCAAAAAAAATAACAAATGCTAGAAAGGATGCAGAGAAAACAGAGAAAATGAAACACATATACTGCTATACCATCTGGTCCAGCAATTCCACTACTATTTATCTAAAAGAAAGAAAATCAGTACATCAATGAGATCCCTACACTCCTGTGTTTATTGCAGCACAATTCACAGCAACCCAGAATCAACACACGCATCCATCACAGGGTGAAGGAATAAAGAAAATATGGTGGACCTATACACACAATGGAATATTCAGTTAATAAGAGAATGAAATCATATCATTTGCAATGAACTGGAGGTCACTATGTTAAGTGAAACAAGCTAGGCACAGAACGGCCAATTTTGCATGTTCTCACTCACGGGTGGGAACTAAAGTAGTTGATCTCATGGAGGTAGAGAGTAGCATAACAGGTACTGGAAGCTGGGAAGGGGTCTGGGAGGATAATGAAGAGGGATTGGTTAATGGGTAGAAACATGTGGTTAGATACCAGAAATAAGTCCCAATTTATGATAGCTGAGTAGGCTAACTATAGTTGACAACTTGCATTGCCTTTTTTAAAAATAACTAGATCTGAAATATTGTCGACACAAAAAAATAGTAAATGTTTGAGGGGATAGACATACTAAATACCCTGATTTGATTGTATGTACATATCAAAATATCGCATATACCCAAATTTTATGTATTAATGAAAATATTTTTTAACTGTGGTAAATAATCACTAATTTAAATCAAGCATGAAAGCAGAGGTCTTCCTTAGCTAAAAATGATGTTTACTAATATTTATTGCTAAATATTTATTAATACCTATGAATATATTTGAATATAACAGAGTTTCAGAGAATATTGAATTTGCAAACCAGGTCAGCATATAGTTCAAATGGAATGGGACTCAGAGATTGGAATGCAGACACCAGATATATTAACTGGAAAATCTTGACATCCCAGGTTCTCCTGAACCTTTGAATCTGAAAACTGGCTAGCTTTTCCTTGTTGAACATGGACACTCCTCTACTGCTTCATATATCTGGAGTCCTCTGCTTTGCAAACCAACATATCCCCTGAAGCCAGGATCCGTTCCACCTTCCCTTCTAAACAGCAAAAAACTCTAAGATCAAGTCACAAAAAAAGCCCTATGAGAGATGTGCTAGCAAAGAGGATAGAATCCAAAGGAGCTTCAGAATTCAGCCAGCATGTCCTGGCAGGAGCTGGGAAAGTACATGTAGGAGAAGCATGAGTTTAAATAAAGAAGAGCTTATTGCTATGGAAGCACTTTCTGGTTATGTAGGAGTCAACATCCCACAAAGACCCTAGAAGATAATACTGAAACTCTTCAAATCCCGAAGCAAGCAAATGCCCCATAGCGAGTGATACAGAAATGCCATGCAATTAGAAGTACCTCAAAAGGCTAAAGGAAGTGGACATGCTAGAATGGACATACTATATTTATTGGTTTGCCATAAAAAATACCACAATCTGGGTGGACTAAATAAGAAATGTATCCTCACAATTCTGGAGGCTTAAACTCCTAGATCAAGGTGTGGGCAGGGTGTAGTTGTCCTGCGGCCTCTTCCTGGGCTTGCAATGGCCCCTCCCCTGATGTGTCCTTACATGGCCCTTCCTCTGTCTGCACCACATATGCATCCCTGGTGTCCCTCTGTGTGTCATGTTTTCCAATTTTTTCTTCTTTTAAGATTGGAGCCCACCCTATTGGCCTCATTTTAACTTAATCACATCTTTAAAAAGCTCCATTTTCAAATACAGTCACATTGTAAAGACCGGAATTATGGCTTCAACATTTAAATTTGGGGATTAGAAAGATCTCAGCCTATAATACTACATAAAGTTGAAAAAGTCACCAGCCAACTTTATTCCAAGGAAAGACCTAGAAGATACTTTTACCAGAGTAATAACAAACGCACATCACAGTGTGCACGGGTGAGTTAGGGCAGAGTCAGAGTTCAGACAGAGTTTCCCAGCCCCTCTGTTATCATCTGCTCTTGTACTGGTGTCCCCTTCTCAGATTATACCTGTGACCAATGCGGAGTCCCTTACCACCAGCTGAAAAAGAAAGATGACATTGGAAAGAGCTGCTGCAGTGACACATAGACACGGCCGAGGCATGTTCCTGAAAGACAGTGTCAGGAGGAAAGCTTCACCCGGTCACCCTCTCTCTGTAGAAAGAAACATAGCTCAAGATAAGAATATACATGGCCTCACGGGAAACAGCAAATAACTTGGCTGGTTGGTTACAGATACCAACAGAAAAGATTGAAATATTAGCTATTATAAAAGTACATACTGGCTGGGTGTGGTGGCTCATGCCTGTAACCCTAACACTCTGGAAGGTCGAGGCAGGTGGATTGCTTGAGCTTAGGAGTTGAAGACCACCCTGAGCAGGAGTGAGATCCTGTCTCTACTAAAAATAGAAAAACTAGCCAGGCATTGTTGCATGTGCCCTTGTTACCAGCTACTTAGAAGGCTGAGGCAGGAGGATAGCTTGAGCTCAAGAGTTTGAGGTTGCTGTGAGCTATACCACAGCACCTACCTCTGAGGGTGACAGAGTAAGACTCTGTTTCAAAAAAAAATAAAAAGTAGAATTCTCACCATCACCCTTAATCCACTTGAAGGACCTTTATCTCATTCCTGCAATTCTGTGTGGAAAGGGACTGGTGATCCTGGTTCCTAGGATGGGTACTTCTACCAGGAAGCATTGCAAAAGCCCCATGAAGCTGTAAGCTGTTCTGCTTCTGTTATTTTAGGCTTCTTGTGCTGAAGATCCAGCAGGCAAAAGAGAAGTCACCTTTCTAGAGGTGATGGGGAGGTTAAATTTGCACAATGGTAACTTGTACTCTGCATGCACAATCGGAATTTTAAATGGGCAAATATAGCCGGCGGAGCCTGAGAAGGGCATGAAGACTGGTACTCGGAAGTCCTGGGACAAATCACCGAGTAAGCCAGTGAGAGTAGGAGAGTCGCTAGGCAAGGACAGAGGGTATCTGGAATGGATGGAAGAGGAGGGAGATAGTGAATATGACCTGTTGTCCCCAAACCAGCTGTGGGGAAAGGGCCAGTACTAATTCCTGCTTTGTTTTTTGTTTGTTTGTTTTTGTAATGTTTCCCAGAAAAAAACAAGGCCAACCAGAATCCTGGAGGAGCTATTTCTAGATTGGCCTAGATATGAAGTGAGAGGTGAGCAACACAGGCAGTGAACAGATCAGAGCTGGGGGAATGGCCACTCAGAAGCCCCACTTGAAAACTGCTGAGGCTGAAGACAGCTCTTTGCAGGAGCAGCCTTTGTCTGGGCTCCTGGGCAGGAGCAGCCTTTGTCTTTGACTGCTGGGCAAATCCAAAGGCCCCAGACCCTGACCTCCTGGGGTGTTTCTGAAGGGCCTTCACAGCTTTGGAGAGCTCTTTCCAGTGGCCAAGTGCTCGGCTGTGGCTGTGTGACAGCTGGATATTCCCGTCTGCGTGATCCTGTTGCCTTTACTTCATCACAGCTATTGTTTCAGAAAGCACTTCTGATGAATCTACACACACATCTCCATCCCAGAGGCTGTTTCAAACTCCACGACATGACCGATTCCAGCACCATGACCACCACCGCTACAACGTCAGTGCTCACCAATTATAAAAATTCACTTAAGGGGTTAAACATTCTCAAAGCTATATGTGTTTTTCTTTTTTAAATATATGCTTGCAATTACTTAATAATAACACCTAACATTTATTGAGTGCTAAAGAGGTGCCAGCAAGAACTTTGCATACATTAAGTCACATAATCCTTATGACTTCATAAAGGGGTTCTATTAATAGGAGGCTGAGACATTGCGAGGTTAAATAAATTACATGAAATTACTCCAGATATAAATGGTAGCTGGGATTTAAACACAGGGGCTATTTGGCTCCAAAGCCCAAGCTCTTACACATTACCCCTCTATTTCCTCTCTATACTGTGGGAAGTGACTTTATGGCTTGACAAAAATTATTTCTAATCTCATTATGATACTCCATTTATGTCTCTCGGGATTTATTTGATAAAAGAAGATTCAAAATGCAAAAATGAAATGTCATCTTTGTCAATATGAATTCTTATGTCTTTGTCCTTCTAGATGATTCCTGTCTTCACCGGTGCTCCATCCTCTATTGTGTACCTTTTTTTTTTTTTTTAAGTTTTGGCCCAGGCCCGGCTTGAACCCACAACCCCCAAAATAATGGGCCACCACCCAAAACCTTGAGCCACAGGTGCCGCCCCTGTTGCCTTTTTGTTTGCCTGAACAGCACAATCATGGTGGTTACAGAGTGGTGATAGTCTACTCTTGAAACCAGTTAATATTTGAAATGATTCAGTTCGACTTTCACCTTTTAAGAAGCCTCCCACATATGTTCTTACAGTCAAATCTACCTTAGCCTGTCTGCACCTCTGTGCTTCTAGCCTGTAATTGTACGAGAGACCACATAAAGTCTTTTCAAGCATATTTAGTGCATTGCCAATGAAATACCAAATGGGAGGGGTGGCTGTATGTTATGTTTTCATTTTAACATTTTCATGTGGCTATACTTTCTACTTTTCTTTGCATCTAATAGAAATGTCAACTGCCGGCCCCTGGCATAAACAGACTATTTCTAGCCTGTATTTTTCCAGCATGTGTTTTCTCAGAGACGTGTTTTATGCCTTATTACTACATAATGCTGTGAACCTACTATAAGCTGACTCCGTGCCAAGTGTGTGGAGGGGAGCAGGGAGGGCTGACAGTGCCGTGGCCGCAGTGCCTTCCAACTATACGGAAATCAAAAGCAACACAAGAGAAATACGGGCTCCACTCCCATCCACTTCAGTTGGAGCCTTTCTTCAGTTCCAGCCGACTTCTGAACAATAGCTTGAACCCCAGCTTTGAATTCTACATCTTTGCGCGATGCTTTGTGAAAATGCTTTCCACCGTCGCAGGTTTTGATGGCCGCCCTCCCTCCTGGAACGCATCAGGGCTGGCAGCACTCAGAGCTTTTAGCTTGTTAGTGCAAATCAACTTTTATTGCCTGCATCGGAGAGGAAAGGACAGCGAAATCGCACATCCATACATTATTTTGGCTATTTGTAAAAGGTTAAAAAAGAAAAATGGAGGTGAAAATGGCAGCTTTTTCCGAGGGCTTAAGAAATGACTTTGAAACCCACATGTCTGAACACACAGGCGAAGGCACCAGCTGCTAGGAGTTGCTGACGGTACACCAAGGACCAACGAAACAACGTTGGCTAACTGATTTACTGTCAACAGGGGATGGCGCTTTGACATGCACCGTTTTTATGTTTTCCCGTTTTCTGTATGAAATTTGCGGAACTTTTAAAGTTGTTTGGCTCCAGAAGCCTGCTTAACTGCTCTGACAGCTCAGGCCCTGCCGACAGTAAGTGGCAAGGGGCGGTGAAGAATTACCCAGAGATTCGGAGCTGAGAAGCAAGAGTGATGAGCGAAGCCAGTGTTGATATTAGAAACGTTGATTTGGGGGTTTATAAAGGTAACTGAATGTGACATTCCGTCATCTGGATTCTGAACTGGGTGAGTGCGAGGATTACAGATGATAGCTTTTAGTGAAGGGCAAAATCTTTTAAATCTTTTATGGCTGAAGTTTCAAGGCCAAGTCAAAACTAGATTAGAAGATAATCAATACTCCAAGACTTACTAGAAGGTTTAGAACGTTTTTACTCAGAATGCCTATCTTAAGATATGGCTTTGGGAGACCAAGTCCAGTAGAAGCCGTAAAAAGCATTTTTAAGGCGATGATAGAAAAAACATATTTTAAAAACACAACGTGATAAGTTTTCTAAGCACTTTATCTGTCCACCGAAAGCATTGCCAGAATGGTTATCTGTACATAATTAGGACACTTCTCCAGTGCACAGATCCACGGCTTCCATTGAGTCAATTTGCCTGTGCCAGCTTTTTTCACACAAATTAGACAATGTAGGCCGTGAGGAGATACATTAAAGCTGATAGTTTTCTTCTAGCCTAGGGTTCTGATGATTGATATATTATCTAGGCTAACACTGGACAAAATTGAAAAGCATCATTCTTACAGATGAGACTTTAAGAGACTTGGGCAAAATATGTTTTTGAATTGTCTGCTATATGCAAAACCCTCTCTTCTCTCTGCCAATTAACTGTGAGTGAATCTGTTGTCCCTTTGAAAATGTCGTGCAATGCTCTTTGTTTAACAGGTATGGAGATGCTAAGAACACATCTCCTCAGTGGGCGAATGCTTCCTACAGCTTCTAAGACATGCCAGACATTTTTCCTGTGTCCTTAAAATTCCTGCCCCATACCTGCCCGATGTCTTAGGCTATGATTTTGTATCACATCTCTATGATAAAATATATGTATAGTCATTTTCCCCAAGGAAGTGTACCAGCCTGCATGCATCCGCATCCATCAGTACTTCATTCCCTGTTATTAAAGACATGTCCTCCATCTATCAAAGGTCAAACTCCCCACCTGCTCTCACCTTCTCTTTACATCCTTCTCTTCTAGACTGAGACATCAAACTCTGACTATCTAACCTTTGCCATTAGCAACAACCTTGAGTGTCTTGACTACTCTGAAATTGGCCCTCAGTCTCATATTCCACTCCAGACAGCACCTCTTTTCCCTGTTCCTTTTTACTATATAATTTTTTTTTTGTTTTTTTTTTTTGTTTGTTTTTTGCAGGTTTTGGCTGGGGCTGGGTTTGAAGCCACCACCTCCGGCATATGGGGCCAGCGCCCTACTCCTTTGAGCCACAGGTGCCACCCTACTGTATAAGTTTTAAGGATCGTTTATGCCTGCTGTCTCGACCTTCTCACATGACATCTGTTCTTTATTTCACTTCAGTGTGGGCTACATCTTCCTTCCACCCTCTCTTGTAAAGTTACTTCTTCCAAGTTGCCAAGGATGTCTCTGCTGTTAAGAGGAAGGTTTCTTTTTAGCCCTCTTTGGGTAACATTCTGCAGGGTAGAATATCCTTTCTTTACATACTTTCTTTCCCAGGCTACCATGATACTACAGTCTCCTGGTTTTTCTCTGACCTTTTCAACCTTACCTTATCAGAGTTTTCTTTTGTTGTTGTTGTTGTTGGTTTTCTCTTGTTTTATTTTGCTTTGTTATTTCCCCAATGACTCTGAAGCTGGTCTCATGCTCTGTCCCCTTCTCTCTAATAGCCTTTTTCATCAATGAACTCTTCCATTCCTATAAATATCATATCTTATCTCTAGCCCAACCTTTCATCTCTGCTTCAAACTCAACTATCCACCCAGCTTGATCTCCAGCTGGAAGGCTCATGGCCACCTCCAACTAAATAGGTAAAAAGAGATTCCTGGATTACCAGCTACTCCCCCGGACACTGATTTCACTTTATGTCCCCTTCTCACTATCTGGTACCCTCTACACAGCCATTCAAGCCAGAGACACTCCTATTGTCTCCCACTACAGCACTTCCTACATTCATCTTTGAGCAAACACTGACACTTCTTCCTCCAAAGTATTGTTCATATCCATTTTTTTCTGCCCTATCACTGTTCTTACTACCACCAGTCCCAATTTCCAGTCATCTCTTGCCTGGACCAGTGTGATCTCCTCTGTATCTCCCTGCAGGGGTCTGACCCTTCTACAGTTCATTCTTCCCACTACAACCAGAGAACTCGTTTTAGGTACAAATCACTGCCTAGCATGTCTCTGCCTATACACTCATCTAATGGCTTGCCAGTGCACCTGTGTAAAAGCCAAATCCTTTACCAGGGTAGAGCTGTTTTCTCTACTTGCCATACTTTTTATTCCCAGTTTTCATTCTTTGGACCCTGGCAGATTTCACTTCCACAGAGAAGACTTCTCTTACTACCAAGATAGAATTCTGGGTATCAGGACTTGTTTATTTCTCTCAAGGCACCCTTGACATTGTTCATTTAATCTGCATTCATTGATGCCAAGCTCCTGAGAGCAGGGACCATGATTGTTTTATACATTAATGCATCACCCAGCACCTTCTTTCACATATGAAACTTTCACCTATGAAACTTCACATATGAAATAGTCAAAGTTATATTTGATCAAAGAAAAAAAGAAAGGAAAGAAGGAAGGATAGAAGGAATGTGATTTCTAGGAAATGTGCCAGCACTTTTACCAAATCTTTCAGTTTTTAATGGGGAATACCTTGGGCTCAGCAAGGTATCTGCCCTGATGATGCTCTTCACTAGGGGAAGTGCTATGAGTGGTTCGCATCCTCTGTGCTTCAGTTAGCAGTTCTTTCAATTATAATACACAGTCATTCTGTGTGTCTATTACTTTTAAATTCATTTAATCAGTTTAATTTATCAAAATGTTCATTCAGTGCCCTTTCCTACAGCAAACCTGAATTTCACATGCACTTCCAGTTTCAAGTCAAATTCAAGCAGTATATTATACTTATTTTAAAAAATAACCTTCATTAAGCAATGAATCTTCATACTTTGTATTCAGTTTTAAGAGCTCATCAAATGTTAATCAGGATAATGAAAGTTTCCAAATTTCTACCATTTTCATAGAGTCTATTTTTCCTTAGCCATTGAATTATTTATACGATGCACTTTCTGACAATATAAATCTAAGGATGACTAAACTGAATCACAAGTTTTCAGACAAGTTAACAATCAGCCCCTTTGGGCAACTGAATATTACTAAATATTATTAGATGTTAGAGGCATCTCCTACTAAATGAAATTAGATGGAAATTCTCAGACGAGGTTTAGACTCCAGTGTGTGATGAATAAACCACAGGCAAAGCAGTGCTGGCCTAGTGAGAACCCAGGAGGGACTTCACGGGCAGTGCATTGTACCTGCACTTCTCTGCCCTTTTCATTTGGTTTCCAGGTGATCAAGAGGTTGTATTGACATGTGACTACTGTTATCATTAAATCAGAGCTGTTTCCTCCTGCGATCTTGATGGTCAAATATCTTCACAATCAATTTAATTGAACACTTAGTCAGTACCACTTGAAGATTGAGAAATCAGGCCTTGGGGCACCATGTGGCCTTCTAGATCCTTGAGTGTGGCCTTTGGACTGCATTCAAATTTTACAAAACAATTCCTTTTATTAAGAGGGGTGTAGCAGAAAAAGATGAAGCTTTCCTTGTCTCCTTTGGTGCTTAAGAAAGAATAGTCTTGAAATCAGAAGTCTGCAGGTTCCCACTCCCCCCTAAAAGTCTGGCTTATGTTAGTTTTATTTTGGTAAGTATTTGCCTTAACTCAGTGTATTGACATGGGAAAAACAGAAACATTTACCAAAATACACATATGTAATGTTTAAGAGGGAGCAAGGTAAAGCACTTTAACAGATGCTAACATGGAATTCTGCTTGTTGCATGCCTTGTAGCACTTCTGTATCAGAACTTTCAACTTCCCATCTACAATGTAAGTTTCCTAAGGAAGTTTTGGAACTTTCATTATGTCAAAAAATATTCACTGCCCCTCACTTTCAGGTCCTTTTGGCAGAAGGATTGTTCTTCCTAACCTACTAACAATCGCCTTGTAGATGTGATTTAATTGGGCCAATCAAATGTAAGTCAGTGTAACAGAGAACACTCCCAAGTAGAAATTTTTGAAAGTCAGCACACGATTCCATCCTTATTATTTTCCCACTGCAATGAGACCATCATGAGTGGACAAGAGCTACTCCTTCAACCTACGTTGTAAATGAAGTTTGACAGGCAGCAGAGTCAAAGCCACCCTTCATAAGTTATATAAAATAAGCAACCTTGTAAGTTCTAAATTTTTTGGTAGTTTTTGTTATTGTTGGCTTGAAACCTTTGTACAATTGACTAATATATATTATGTCGATCTTACCCACTCCAATAACCTCAAGTCTTGCCAGGATGCATAGTGCAAGGAAGATAAGAATGTGGTGAATGAACAAATGAGCTAGAAAAAGAGACACTAGAATGCATTTCTGTTAAATTTCAATATTTTATTCATTTTCAAAACACTATGGGTACAGAGATATAACAAGAATCAGTCACTAAAGACAAAGAATTCAGTCCCAAAGTGGAGATCTATTTAAGTGTAAGCTGTTATTATCATGGTACTTTTATGAAAATTAGCAGGAATTTTGATATGTGGAGATTTGAGATTTCAAGGTTTTAAGTATAGCAAAATGTTCAAGTACATAAATTATAAGGACTGCTGAATAAAGATCCCAGTTCTGGTAGATTAAATGGTAATCTCTATCCCTTAATTTTTCCTGCCTGGGAGCTTTGATAAAAATAAATGATGTTGTGCTGCCTATGCTTATCAGGCATGACCACACATTTCCTAAGGAGAACATCTATCAGGCACCCCTTCTGCCTGTGGGGATTATATTCAATGTGGACTTAATTAGTCCTGCACTTAATTTTGGTAAATTCTTTAGTATCTTTATTTCTCCCTAACTTGAATATGTTAAACTTATAATTTTTCATAGTCCATCACAGGCAGCGTCCTGATGCTGGGCTCTCTGGACTTCTGTGCTCTATGATCTTTGTTATCTCTGTAACAATAATAGAGTCTTGCCTATTTCACCTTGGTGTCCTGTGGGGAGCAATCACACACTCCAACGGTGTATGGTGCCGAAGTTTAATTCTGGATTTAAAAGTCACAGAATTTGAAATCTGGCAATCATAGAGTGAAATTTATCTTTAGGTACAAATAAGTCTGCGTCTAAGTTGGCATGTCTATGAGATTGGCCAGCACAGGTTTTACTCATGGTCATAGAGTGGCCATCTGGGAGACTCCCGGATGATCACAGTCAACCATCAGCATAATGTGATCTTTGCCTTCTTCTATGGGAAATATTTAATAATAACCAAGCATGATAATAGGGATAAGAAGTCTATATTTTGACTGTCTTTGACAGCTGGATCAGGAATAGAATTAGCCACAAAGAAAACATTCTCTCTACCTCTGCCTTTAAAAAAAAAAAAAAGTCACTTAGTTGGAACAAAAGTTGGACTGAGCCAAGATAAAAATGAAGATAGCTCTCCAGTCAAATGGTAGCTTGAATCACTACTCTGGAGGGAAGAGTTTGCCTCTGGCTTATATTAGTTTAAAAAAAAAATATTTAAAGTCTGACTTTAGATAATACTGAGTACCCAGTTCCCAATTAATCATTTGAATTTGTATTCCCTGGTTTGGGAAAGTTTGACAATAGCATGCAGGCTGGATGCTCTTCTTTTTGTCTTCTAACAAAGCCTAATGAAGACCTTCTTTGGTACTTTTCCTTTCACTGTATTCCGCTCATGATTGAAAGCAAGTAATTTATAATGAATGATGCCTTCAAGGTAGAGTGAGATTGCTACCTGCTTTTACAGCTGGTAATGGAAAAATGGCAGACATGGTGGGTAATAACTTACCTCATTAATTTTCTCAGACATGTTTTAGGCAATAAGCACCTGATTTAAACCTTTGGGTGTATAAAAACACTTTGGCCTTCAGTGGAACATATCTTGACACTTTTCCTATTTCTTATCTAGTGAATTAGGACAGTCCGAGTATGACTCTACCTGCTATGGAATTATATTTATACACACATATAGATGCACCCCTTTGCCTTGTTCTCATCATGGAATCACATGTAATGAGAAAAATGCATCTGTGTTGTTTGCAAATGGAACACAAAGGTAATTTTAGAGCATTTATCTGTAATTGAAGGGCCCCTGCCTACGAAGCTACAAAGACTGGGTGACCTTACAGGCCCTTGTTTTGAGAAAGTAACTAAAGTGCTTACGTTCAGCCACTGTCAACATGGGAAAGTTTGTCCGGCTGGCTGATTCAGAGAATTGCAGTAATGATGATAATGACAATGATGAGCATAATGAAAGTGGGAGTATTTTTAGAAAACAATGCTCTGTCTCATTCAAAGCCAACAAAACAGAGACACCAGGGAAGCCTATCAGGCACAGAAATATCTACAAAGATTTACCTTTCCTACTGCCGTTTTCAGCCAACCCAGAAGCTACAACAGAGCTCCCTCCAACACCTTTCCAATACTCATGGAGTCCAAAATATTTACTTTTGTCAAAAACAAAGCAAAGTGAAACATCCAAGATTTTCATACTATTAACACTATCTTAACGGAAGAGAAAATCAGTCATCAGGGCTAGTCCCAAGTCAGCTTCCAGATCTGTTTCTGTACCAGAAGTGAGTAGCTTCAGAAGGTTCTTCTGTTGGTTTTCCAAGGTTGCTACAATTTTTCCTCTATTCTCAGGGCTACTCTCTGAAGGGTCTTATTGATAAGAAAGCAATGTTATATTCACAGCAGGATATGGGATGTATCCACATTCTATAAGAGAGCTCAAGTTGACATTGAAGAGCAAACAAGGAAAACAGAAAATAATCTGTACATTCTCAAATTCAGACAGGAAAGTGGCTTTATGCTTCACACAAAGATCCCAGAGAAACTGCATTTGTTTTGGCCTTCTATCTCTCTCCTTTCCCCTTCTTGTTTTTCTTCCCCTAGTCTTATCTTACAGTGTCTTCTAAGCAGGCATATATAAAAAATTAAAACATGAAAATTCTCACATAAGAAAATCCAGAATGGTGGTATGATTAATAAGCCACATTGACAAGGATTCAAAGTACCCTGCATAATGCCATCAGCAAAGGCCCAGGAACATTCTCATGGTGTCAGAGATAGTAGCCCTCTGCTTTTTGTTTCTTCTCACTTGTTCCATAAAAACAAAACAAAACAAAACAACTCATAACATCAAATCAAACAAGTGAATCTAAAGACTGATTATCTGTCTGTCCACTGGCAAATTTATCACTACAGTGGCAATCATTTACTCCCACAGCAGCTGTCAGACTATGATCAGGTACTGTGGACGTGTGATGTCTGATGTCTGTGTTTTCACCTCGTAGGATGTAGAACTAGGTAGGTGGGAGGTAAAGGCACAGGTGGTTGTATGACAAAACAAACTACCAGCAACATAAAGGCAAACCCCTGTCACTAAATGTATAAGGGGTTGGATGAGAGCGTTTCAGGAGAGTAAGGAAGGAGCAGGCAAGACTGGAGCATGAGAAAGTCTACCACAGTAGATTACGGAGTTCTGGGTTGGGTAACATCTCGGAGGAAATGACACAGTGAGGTGGAGAAGGGGGAGGATGTCCTCGTGCAGTCTGATGGTGCAAAGTTGAACGTTTACATATAGGAGTAAGCTAGAAACTAAGCTGGAAAGTATATTTGAATTAGATTGTTGAAGGAGTTAAATTCCAAGTCATGAGCCATCCTCTATTTCCACCTCCAGTGCATTTGGCAAAAAGAGAAAAAGGAAAGTAGGAAAGCAGTCAGGGGCAGAGGGGAAAGCAAAAACGAATTTGGGGGTCTTCTGGTTGCATGAGATGCAGAAACTCATGGTTAAACCAAGCATACAAGATTTCTATACAACTAGATGTTCACGTGCCTGGCAGGTCTTGTCTTCTCTGAAAAGAAAGAAGAGAGTGTGCAGTGCTTCCCAAGCCTGCCCCGCTCATGACCACCACATTCTGTGGGAAGACTGGTCTGGTTGTCTCACTACACATCTGCAGAAACCAAGTTTCAAGGAGGCAAATGATGTGGCAGAGGCCAGACACCTGTTGGGGAGCAAGGCCAAACTGGAACCTGTCTTCTGGCTTTTAATCAAAAGTTGTCTCCACTCTTCCACTATGCCAATTAATTAAAAGGGCAGGTGCCTGCCTTTTTAGAAAGAACAATAGTGATAAGTGAAAAAAGTCATATGCAGACTAATTGCTGAAATAAGTAATCTGAATGGGCAGCAATGATGTTACAGAAGCAATCCTTCAGAGTTCTGCTTGAATAAGTGTCACTGACATATTTTGGGTGTGAAGAGCGTCTTCTTTTTACCATCCTCTAGCCATGAGATCTCTGTAGAATTTGAGGTGGGGTGAGGTTTGGGGAAAGCATAGCCCTTGTCATGGTGCAGGGCAGAGTGCCCATTCTACAGCTAAACAGAGGTGACAGCAAGCAGAGGTGACAGGTTGTCCACCTTTCTCCTAGGAATAGAAGACAAAGATGAGAGTGTGACCACAAAGGCTGACTCGCAGTACCATCCTAGGAGATTTGTTACTTGTTCACCTGACTTTTATTTTCATAAGACCTTAATTATTACACAGTATGATATAAGCACAAAAGAAGTGCAACATATACCAAACAAAACTTCCCTTCCCTTTACGACATGAGAATCTCTCAACCTTATGGGGATTATCGACATTTTAATTAATTGTAACTTAATAGAGATATTAAATTTGCATGCATTCTGAAATTCTATTTACTTGAATGCTTAAAAATGTTTAAGAAGCATAAACGTGGATGGAACCTGTATAAGATTGCTGAGAAAACATATGAAACAAAGTATTGGAAAATAATCACATCAATTATCAAATCAAATGGAAATAAATGCTTCTGTAAAATCCATAGAAAATATTGATAAAAGTAAAACAAAAAAGAAGAAGAAGAAAAGCCTCACAGAATTTGTAAAAGTAATTGAACAGATCTCGTCAATACAAATAATTACCAACTCGTAAAAAGTATGTAAGAATAAGCCAGAAATACGCGATTTCTTTGTAAGTACTGCTATGCACTTGTTATTCAGAGTTGGATCATTTGACTGTTTGTTCTACCTGAAAAGAAACTGTTTGGTTTTATAATAAAAAATGAAAATATGTGAAGGAATTCAGATGTTATTGATTTTTCTTATGATGTGCTAGACATATATATGTTTTATGCTAGCTATAATTGTTTAAATTCCAAAGAGGATATGGTATACATTGTTATTAATAATTTTTCATATTATAGGGTTTAAATTTGGTCATCAATTTTTGCTGTGTCCACTAATTTGGTGTGGCCATCCCATAACCCTCCAGTCTATAAGCAGTGGATAAGCACAGAGATTTTTAAGCAAAGTGTGATGTGGAGAAAACTGGACTTTACGGAGATTAACCTGATGACAGCAGGATAGATACATTGAAAAAGGGAGCATCTAGATTCCCCTTAGAATGAAGCTACCCTCACGTGCCAGCTCTGAGCATCTTTTTACCACCCCCATCAGCAGCCCAGTGACACTCCAATTTTACCTTTTGTTCCAGCTAAATTCATATTTGCCCTGTCATATTGGAGCAAGACAATTTGTATCACTAGTTTCAAAGAACTTCAGGAAGATGTTGCGTTGATCTTATTTTCCTCCTGCCCCTGACTTTTCCAGAAGATTTATGAAAGTGAAGTTTAAAGCTACTCTCCAGCTCTCCCTGGTAGTAACTGCATTCCCTATTACCGGCACTATCTCAGCATCAGTAGAGAATATACGAGGCTGCCAGCTCTTTCTTCTCTTGTGTCTTTGATCACGGCTCTTCTAAATAATATAAGAGATTTTCAGGATTGGGCTTTAGTGTCAATTTATCACAAAGGAAGCACTGTTGCTTGTTATTGGTTCAAGCTGCATTCCTACGGAGGCCTATTTCTATATCAAAATTATTACCAAGCTGGTAAATGATGAGGCTTCAGTGTATTCAAATGATGTCGCATCACTGGGAAAAATTCACCCAAAGAATACATTTAGGTATCAAGCCTTTGAAAGTTCTCCTAGACTAAGCAATCTCCAATTTCCTACTTCCCAAATGAATGAAAGAAGAGTCTTTTAATTTAAGCTTTAATGTTTCTATTTAGTTCCCTGGGCAGAAAGTAGAGAGGAAAGAAAAATAGCTTTCAGGAAGATCTGTATCTCTTTTGCATAAGATGAGCCAAGCAGTGGTATTAGTTTAAACTGTAGCAGCTTTACAAGCTAGCTGATTCAAGACATTTGGACTTAACCTCAGATGGCATCAGACTGTCCAAGAGTTCCCTGAAACTTTTGAATAACAGTGATTAATGTGAAAATGATACTAAATAATGGAGCCCTCCCTTTGTTAATGACACAAGGTAATAATCAGTTTCTACCTGCAGACCCAGAAGAGTAAATACTTCTATGGTTTTTTTTTTTTTTTTTTTTTTATTTTTAAAACCCTCCCTTCCGACGTTGGCCCTCCGTCCTTCCTTGTATTGTATACCGGTTTCTTAC
>CAUYQS010001108.1:0-42963 GCA_963574585.1 Otolemur crassicaudatus
TAATAACTAAGAAAGTTACATGAAGGCTATGTTAACCAGTTTGATGGAAGTGTCTTGGATTTTCTATGAAAACACCACACTGTACCCCCAAAGTGCATCAATGTACACAGTTACCATTCAATAAAAAAAAAAAAAAAAGAATCCGAAATTCTCCAAAATCTGAAAGATTTTGAGTGCCAATAGGATGACCCCAGTGGAAAATTCTATGCATGATGTTATGTGATGGTTAACAGTCAAAACACAGGCACCTAACAGATAGTTTATTTAGCATCTCCCAAAAGATCCTTCCAGCCTCTTGAGCTACAAAACCTATTTTCCACATATGCTCTGATTCCCACATGAAAGCATCCCCACAAAAGGCAATGGCTTGTCATGTGTGCAGGTTGGATGTGCCAAAGACACGTTTCCCATAGTGCCCCCCACGAAGCCACAACCTGTATGGTCTACTTATTGTGATTAATTTGCTTCTTCTCTGCTTTGTGATCTAAACATGCTTTGTGGTGTTGAAAATGTCAAAAAAGGCCTGGAGATATTCCTGTAGGTAACAGTAATATGAAAAAGAGGAATCATTTCTGTTTATCTGTAGCACAGAAAGTCCAGCTGTTGGAGAAAATGGGCAGCGTGAGACATCTTACAGAACAGGGTGGTTTGGGAATGACCACAATACACGGCCTGAAGAAACAGAAGAATAAACTATTGAAGTTTTATGCTGAAAGTGATGAGCAGATGTTTATGAGAAATAGAAAAACACTGCATGAAGCTAAAAGTGGTGAACTCAATGAGGTTTTGAAATAGCGGATCCATCAGCCTCACAGTGAACACAGAGCATGCAATGATACGTTGATCATGAACCAAGCAGAGATCCATCACAATGAACTGGAAACTGAAGGGAACTATGAATATTCAACTCATTGCAGAAATTTTTAAAAAGGCATCTTTAAATTGTTAAAGATTTGTGATGATAACACATCTGCTGATCACAAAGCAACAGAGAAATTCATGGGTGAGTTTGGCAAGGTCATCACTGATGAAAATCTTACACTAGAATAAGTAGGTATAATGGCAATGAAACATCACCTTTTTGGTGTTCCAGCCCTGCAAAGAGACTGACTGCAGATGAGGGACGAGCTCCTACAAAAATTAAGGATATCAAGAGCAGAATAACTGTGCAGGGATGTGTTGAGGCAGCAGGTATGCATACATGTACGTTTACTGTAGTAGGCAAAAACTTGAGACCTTGCTGTTCTCAATGAGAGAATTTCGTACTAGTCCATTATTATGCTAACAAAAAGGCATAGACAACCGGAGACATCCTTTTTGATTAGCTGCACAGACTGTTTTTACCAACTGCTCATGCCCACTGCAGGGAAGCTGGACTGGATGACAACTGCCAGATTTTGTACTCCCTTTACCCATCTGCTGCTCAGCCTCCAGCTGAAGTTCTATTCAAAATAATGTTTACACCGTGCACTTTCCCCAAAACGACTTCATTAGCTAAGCCATGTCCACAGGATCCTTACACCAATTAGAAGTAAATATAAAAAATATAAAAAGTATGGGTGTGGAAAGGTTGCAAGAGGAGTTTATCACGAAGGATTTCACATACACCGTTATAAGCGTCTGGAACACAGTGACTACATACCACAGTTTCCACCAAATAATAATGGTTTCTTTAACTTTAAAATAATGACTGTTTTCAAGGCACTGTGTTTGCTCAGGTAAAACTGTTAGAAGTTTAGCTACTTAGGTATTACTGAAAGTTTTGTATTAAACTACCTAGGTCCCCAAGGCATTAATTTATGGTGAGCTCATTAGTTGTAAATTTTGAAGAAATGTTATGAAGAGTACCCTTGATGGACATTTGAATTACCTGATTATTATCTATATTATGAGTACAGCAATTTGTAAATAATTGAGTATAGCACAAGTAATTTTAACTAACTACACAGGCCCAAGAAAATTTAATTTAGTTGTAACATATAAATGTATGTGATGATTTAATTATTTATGTGGTTATCATATACAAGGGTAAAAAGAAATGAAAGTCGGAAAAAGTGTTAGAGAAAGTATTTTGTGACACAACTTTAGTAGCTAAAGAATTGAAATAATGGGTTAAGAAATTCAAGTGGAAATGACTTCTATGTTCAGCATAGCCAGGTAACAGGTACTACCAGTCTTTTTGCCTTACCAACTCAAGAACTGGGAAAAAATACATGAAGCAAATTTTCTCAGACATTAAATGACGGACATGAATGTCTCTGAGAGAAGAGAAACAAAGAAGAGAATGCGCCCCCCACCACGATTGCAACTGCTTCTGCCGGGTAGCACTTCTAGACTGTGATCAAATGAAGGTGAACTCAGGCAGATTCTGGGATTCCCAGGTTCTCCTTAAGAGGAGGAGGCAAAGACAGCAACTCAGAGAAGCCAGCAGAGTTCTGAAAATGACGGCGCTATGTGACACAAATCTCCCATAATCTACACATGGTCCCTTGTGTCTTTGGTGAAATACTGTGAGACTGAGAAAAGAACTATAAGGGAATTTTCAACTAAATCACTCCCACAGCTCACACAGGGTTGGGAAATATTTGAATTACAACCAGTAAGAGAGACCACAGTGAATAGGCAAGGCTTTCAGTAGAGAACTTGACAAGTCCATTTTTAGGACAAAGTCTACATACAACATAATTAACAAAGGCTACTTTAGACCCCTTTAACTATAACTAAACACTGTAAATCAACCCGGATTGTAACTCAAATGATGGTCAAAACAAAAGGAAGACAATAAACACCTAATATAAAACAATATAATATACTCAACAGTCAGCGTCCCATCAATGTTACTGGAATGAGGGAAGAGAATCCTTAATGAGGACAAAAATAAGTCAGTAAGAACAGAACCAGAAATGATGGCAAAGACTGAAATAGCAAATATAGATTTTAAAATACCCATGACAAAATGTCACCAGTTTATGGAGAATATGACTACAGGGAAGATATAAATGGTAAGTAGAACTAAATGGAAAGATAAAAAGTTCAGTAAGGGATAGGACAACTCTGCTATTGGGGTTAAGAGCAAATTGAATGTTGCAGAAGAATGACTGGATGTCATATTCTTACTTGCTATGGCAGTTACATGTGTGTACACACATTCTTACTTGCTATGGCAGTTACATGTGTGTACGCACTTTTCAAAACCCATTGAATTCTACAATTGAACTAAGCGAGTATTTTGTATACAAACTATTTGATTTTACCTGACAAAACAACAGATCAAATGCATGCATATTCCTTAAATTCTACCTTGGTGCCCAATAAAATGTAAAAGAAATTGGAAACAGAGAAGTCTGCTGTGCCCACTGACTACTGGAGGTGAGTGCTATTGTCAGAGAAATCTCAATGCTTGAGTAAAGATGGAGGTCGAAGCCATTCATTCCTGTTATGGCCTTGGATTTGGAATGTGCTGCCTGAGTACAGCACACCATCAACCCACCAAGATCCAAGCTGGGAAACAGTTCTCTGCCCATAAGACAAGGTGATGCAGAATCATCTTCAGTAGGCCCAGCCCAACCTACATCCTCTAAATTGTTGCAGACCCAGAAATTGTGCTAATTGCATGGCAAACCAGTTGCAAACCTAAGTTTAGGTTTACAATTCTGCAGACTAAAGAGACTGGAAAACAACTAGGATACCATTTCACAAATAGCTTTCAAAACATAAAGAATGTATGGAAAAATCTCCCATGAAAATTGTCACAAAAGTATGAATTTCAAGGTATAAGAGATGAGTTGGCTTTAAGATAATAAACACGCAGAAGATGAAAAGAATAAAGATAGTAGAGAGAGCAGAAACAATGTTAGCAGAAATGCTTTTACAAATCCTCAAAAGAGAAAGAAAGCAATAAAGAAAGGAAAATTAGAAATTGTAATAAAAATCTGAGCAAATATCAAAAAGAACCAAGCACTAACTTTGTAAAACAGAACACATTTAGTGGAAAAAGTGGTCAATATTGGTGACAAATAATGGTTTCCAAAATCTACATAAGAAAAGCTCTAGAAAGATAATAGAGACAGTACTATAGAGGACACATTTGAAGGGTTGATGGTTGAAAATTTTCCAAAATAGAAGTGAGCCACAAGTTCTTAAATTCCCTAAACTGTATTGTTTAGATATGGTATATTGATTTTAAGACATACCATATTTAAATGACAAAACATCAAGGATAAATAATAAATTTTAAGGGCAACTAAAAGGAAAATAAAATGACTAAAAAGATTAAAAATTAGAAAACTTTAAAAAATTTGGGCAGGGCTCGGTGCAGTGGTTCATACCTTAAATCCCAGCACTCTGGGAGGCCCAGGCAGGTGGATTACTTGAGCCCAGGAGTTCAAGACCAACCTGAGCAACAGTGAGACCCTGATCTCTACTCAAAATAGAAAAACTAGCCGTGCATTGTGGTGGGCACCTATAGTCCCAGGTACTTGGAAGGCTGGGGAAAGGATTGCTTAAGCCCAAAGGGTGACTGTCTCAAAAAAAAAAAATGTAGGCAAACTAGAAGAAATTTCATTTTAAAGTATTGAGAAAGAAGAATTATGAATCTAAAACCTAATTATTAAACAGTCATTCCAAAACAAAGGGGTTTTCAAAACAATATTTTTAATCAGAGTGAAATGGTTTAATTTATACTTCTCTTAATTAGATGTATCCATATGATCAGTACTTACATGAACATATGATAAAAATTAATAATGCTATGAACTTTTTTCAGAAATCAACAAGGACTTCAATCTTCCTATTAAAAGATTATACAAATAAGTAGGATGTTCAATACTTATGCATATTCTAATATCATATTCAAAGTTAAGGAAATAATCTCCTGGGGAAAATGGTCAAGTAACTGTAGAAGAAATAACAGATTAGACTCCAATTCTCCAAAGCAAAATTTAATACAGTCCTATAGTTAAGCAATATTTAGCACTCTTCAAGAAGCAGCTGATCCTAGAATATTTAGAATTTAGTCTAATATATTTCATCTATTAAGATGACAGATACACACTTTTAAGAGTCAAGAATTCAGAGAATCCAGTGTTGAGTATTTTAGGAAGACTTCTAGAAAACAAAATTAGTACTTGATATTCTTTTATTCTGCTTACACAGTGGCTTCTTATTATTACATGATCACTTGTTTGCGATTAGTGTAGAGAAATGCAATTGATTTTCATATATCAATCTTATACCCATTTCATTACTCAGAAGACAGTGTTATGAATGTGAGTTGTTCCAAATGAATCTGCAGACTTAATGAAACACCAGGGAAAACCTCAATATTTTTCATTAACTTGGACAAAGCATTTTAAAATATATGTGCAAGAATAAGGGCCAAGTATTACCAAGGTAATTCTGAAGGAAGAATAGGGAACGTGCCCTTAAGAGAGAAAATAACTTGCAGTCAAGCCACACTGATAGGGATAGCAAGTGAAATACTGTAATATTGAATAAGAATACACACATATGTTTCATATATAACACATATCTATGAAATAAAATAGGGAACCCAGATTCACATACACATGGGATTTTTATATATAAAAAAGGCAACACATTACATCAGTGGGAAAGGAGGGATAGCAAATGGAGTTAGGAAAATGTTCTTTATAAGGAAAAGTAAATTGCAAAAAGAAAAAATTCCTATCAACTTCATGTGGATTTGAAATTTAACTATATTTTTAAAGCGTTTAAAATTCTTAGTAGAAATACATAAGAGAATGCCTTTCAGACACCATAATACAGAAAGGTTACTGAAGCAGGAAGCAAAAGCATTAAGCATACAGGAAGGTGTCAGGTGGTCAACAATGTTCTTGAGAATTTTACTCCCAGCTCTGTCTAAAACTTCATGAGAAATGTCCTGAGACCATCGAAGGGGATAGGAATAGAAATCCTTCTGGTAGGGCTCACTCGCCCCAGAAGGAAGAGCAGTGAGATTAGAATCATACGATGGAGAGAATGTACCAGTCAGGAATTGAAAGAAAGCAGAGTATTGGTGACAAAGAAACCTTGGGAGGGAGAGGTGTGTGGCTGTACCACTTAGAATGAAGTTAGAATGTGAACATTCAGATCAGTAGCTCTGAATCCCTCTGAGTTTCTGTAACCAGCTAGCTACCTGGTAAAAAGGCGGTTCTACGAGGGAGCTTACATCAGGGCAGAAATAATATCTTTTCCTTCTTATTCCTTGGATTGGTTACTATCTTCCCTAATATTCTTCTAACACCTGAGAAGTAGAATGGAAAAGGTAAATACATGAAGTTTACCTTCTAGTAGGGAACCAGATAATGTGTAATAGAACAAATACATCATAACATGTAAAACAACAAAAGAGTTTTAGACACAGTAAATGTCACTGGTGGATTTGGTTTTCCTTCCTTATTCTTCCTTACTCCGTCAGCATGGGTTGTCATTATATTCCGTATGTCTTCGTATCAGACCTAGCAGCTCACTTCACGAAAGGAATCATAAAATAATAGCCAAAGGAAAAATTTTCTAGCCATAATCACTGAACATTTTATAGTGAATGACATATGACATTCCCTATTCAGAAGGTACTGACCTTATAGAAAATCAAATGTCTCATTTCAAATCCGGCCACAGAAGCAGGAGGCGACTTCCCTTGAGAACTTATGATGCTATCTTTAGTAAAAGGTACACCCTCTGAACCATCACCCAATAGATAGGATACTTTTGCACATTGACAAAATAGTTCTGACAACTAAGAGATAGATCCTCCCGCCCCAGCATAGCTTTTTAAAACCTAAGCCCCTAACTTTCTGGCATGGTCAAATACACCTGCTACAAGTGTGGTTTGGGGGCATACTAATTATTATGGCCTGAACTTTCACTTGCCTTTTTAATTTTGCTCCCTAAGGATTTTCTTTAAAGTTTTGGAATGACAGCTAAGCATATAAAAAAATCTTTAGTTTATTGACATTTTGATGTGTTATTAGGAGGAAGGGTTTTTTCAGATTGTATATTCAATATTATTACAAGGAGCAAATGCTCAAAATGTTTACAATGCCAGTATGAAATTATATTAGAGAAAAGGAATAGAGAAACAAAAGAACATCTTTTTGTCTTATATCAGTTATATTATGATGATTTGAAATTTCAAGACATAATAATTAATTATAAATTCAACTTAGAAGGCTTTTATCTGTATTAAATTTGAAAGCTAGAGATAATTTTGCATTCAGTACCAAGATAGGTTTGGGAAAATAAGCATTCTTAATCCCTATTGGAGGGAGCTGAAATTAAAATAAAATCTAGAAAAACAAATTAGAAATCTGGAGGAAGCATCTAGAAAATGTATCCTAAAAGTTTCTTCTAATATTTACAGCTATGATGGCTAGAAAAATATTTTATTTTCAGTGCAATTTATAAGAGGAAATCTGGACATTAATTCATAATTTACCAGTAAGTATTTTTTGAGTTCCTACCATGAGTCAGTATGAAGTTTCTGGGAGAGAGCAGTAAGCAAAATAGATAATGCTCCTGGTCTGTGGAAACTTACAGATTGAAAGGAGACCAGTAATGAAAAACAAGATGGTATAGATCAAGCTATCAATACTATAAAGCTGGGGTGCTATTCCATAGATGACGGGCAAAACAGTCACCTGAGATAAAATTACCCTAGAGAAGAGTTCTGAACAGTGTAGTCTCTTCCTTTGATAAGGGAGACAAGCCTTGCTGTTTTGGTTTGATTGACAATCAAGGCAGCCTTCATCCTCACGTCTACTTATAGACACAAACTTATCATGTTTGTTATAGTCTGGCATCGTGTATGGTGACTTTAGAATCTAGCTTCAAGAATCAGAATCACCATCTTAGATAATTGACAAGACCGATCCCATAGGATTTTCTTGAAATTTTTTACAAATATTTGAGCATGGGGATGGTGGAAGAAGGTTGGCTAATGTAGAAATGACATTACTTGAACTCCAGCACTCCAGTCTCTAATTTCAATTTAAAGCATTTAACCGTCCCCTCCTTCCTTCCTGTTGCTATGTGAACTACTGACTGCAGTTCTATCCAAATATCCAAAATGTCCTTCTATCCAACTAAGCAGAAAAGTTAAAAACTTTTTAGAGGAATAGAACATTGAAAGCAGACAGATTTAGTCATTTGGAAGCTTGTTAGTAAATCAAATAGGCTCTCAATTCAGTGAGAAAATGCAGTAAATAATTTCCTGAATTAAGATAACCGTAAAGAGTTGCAGACATTTCTCTTCAAATATAAACACACATGATATATTTCCCTTATTTTATTTTTTTCTATATGTCCTACATGTTCTAATGTAAATACTTTTAAATGCTGCTAAATATGTACCTTTAAATGAGAGAAAATAACCATTTCATGGACTGCTTTATTTTCCATAAGATTTTTTTTACTTCTCCACTCATTCAGAGAAATTCATCTGTTCTAAACTATATTTCCTTGTCTTTAAATTTCATCCCCTTATAAGGTTTTTCTTTTCATATTTGCTAAAAGACATAGTTTTGTTCTCTTCCTCGCTGATAGTTACACAATTTCTGTACAATGTGTGCACGCAAGATCTCAATTAAATACATTTTGAAATTTCTGAAGCACACTATTTCCAGAATAAAATGGAAATGATGAAATTCCAAATTCAGAACAACAAATGTACTCAATCTCTGGTTATTATATTGATTCAGTAAAAGTAAATACACTATATAGGAAATATTGAAAGATAACAGAGAAAAGGTTTTGAATTCCTGTATCTTGGAAAGTGTTATCATTTTATAGTCCAGAAAAATATACACCTTTTTTTTTTAATCTTAGAAAATAATCTTTCTCTCCTAATGAGACCTGCTTGCAAATTCCCAACCAGATGAACTGCTTAGAAAAATAAATCTTTAAAGTTTAGAAACGGAAAATTTACCCTGGCACATTGACCCTTTTTCTAATAAAATATAATATCAGACAGTCTCAAAATATTCTCTCTTGTTCCTCCCCACACTGTGGTTCAAAAGCACATGGTCCCCTTTCAGTTTTTAATAATCAAAAGCTAGATGTGAAGAGAAAGGAAAAAAAAAAAAAAGACTATTCTGTTGGAATTTTTCCTAATGAGCTTAACATTTCATAATATGCTATTGATAAAGGAATATTGTATTGTTGTTGTTGTTTAAAATATAAAAGCCCTCCTCCCCTGCCGTCTGTACAAAGGAATCATTCTGAAGTATCACACTCTTTCCCTGCTGACTGTACAAAGGAATCTCTCTGAAGCATCACAGGACCAGAAGGGTGCCATCTTAGTTAGCCACCTGAGTCAGCCACATGAGTTCTGTCACCATCTGATTCTTTCTCCTCCTTCTTCAAGTTTTTCAAAGTCTGAGGATCAAAGGTAATCTAAATCTACACTAAAATTATCTACTGTTGTGTGTGTGTGTGCACTTTTTTTCTATTAACTAAGCAGTGTGCTTTTCCAATCTGTGCAAGGACTCCTAAAAGGCAGAGTATGGCCAGCTTCCCATCTCTATAAAACTTCCCCTGCAGAGGGGAGCCTTCTTTCTACTCTTCACACCACAATGAAAGAGGAAGAAACAAAGTCACTGAGGACCTGATTTCTACGCATAAGATGTGAAGACATCCTATTATTTTCTCTCCTACTGAGCTGAGTAACAATCTGGATTGCTTTATTAGCCACGGTTCTCAAAGTAATTAAGACAATCACCCTGGTGAAACTTTCCTAACAAAAATGAAAGCCTCTCAAATATGTGTGCCAGGGGAAGTAGACTAACTTCCGTTTTTACATTTGTCTGTGAATGGAAGAGGTTTTACTCAGTCAGGATCCTTTGATATGGTTATTCTATTCGTTGGCTTATTTAAAGAGCAACAAGCTTACGTTCTTAAATGCAGATTTATCTTGTCAAATGAATATGAGTCATTGGCATGGTGTGTATCTAGAAGAATTTTCTCAAAGAATTTGAAAATCTACATAACCTAATTGGCTATTTTGGTTATAATGTAGTCCTCTTTAAAATTAGAAAATGTTACTACTAATAAAATCTTAATAATTTAGAATTTGCAAGTGATTTGCACAGCAATCCTGTAGGAAAGGCTTAGCAGTATAATTTTGCTTCTGTTGTGAAATTATGTGACCCTACGGATAGCAAAGGCCAAACTCAGTCTAAAACCCGTCTTCTATTCATTAGTATAGGCCTTTTACCAAAAATTTTTCCAGAGACCTGTTAAATATGAAAACATCTTATCAAATACAACAGTAAGATTTTGACTGATGGGCCCTCAAAATAAGATTATCTCATTTTTTATTAGTGAGTTAAACCCACAGTGGAGCCTGGGGATAGGTGAATGGGTAGGTTTTATGTGTCACTTAACTGGGCTAAAGGATGCCCAGGAAACTAGTAAACAGTATTTCTGCGTGAATTTTTGAGGGTATTTCTGAGATTAGCATTTGAATCAGCAGGCTAGGCAGAGAGGAGCTACTCCTGCCAATGTGGTGGGCGTCATCTAATCTCTTGAGGGCCCAAGTACAACGAAAAGGCAGAGTAGAGATGAAGTCACTCCTTTTGTTTGACCTGGGTTGTCTATCTCCTCCTGCCCTTGGACAGATGTGTACTGGTTTTCAAACTTTCAGTCTAGGACTGAATGCCATCACTGGCATTTCTTGTTCTCCATTCTGGCGTGCAGTCAACTTTCAGCCTCTATTATTACCCAAGCCAATTCCTATAACAAATATATCCCTATTTCCACCAACTATCTACCTATTTGTCTGTATCCAATTGGTTTTGCTTCTCTGAAGAACTCCAGTTAACACAGTAGGGGAGAATAGAAAGATAGAGAAGCTTTCTTTTAGCCCCCCAACAGGAGATTATTTTGACTCCATTTTCAAATGGAGTTGAATTAAAATTAAACAGCATTGATAAAAGCAGTCACAGAAGTCCAAAACTAAACAATAACAAAAACATTGTTAAATGGAGAACAAACAGTATGGAATTTGGAACAAAATGCTCACTATACACATAGACTAAAGTGCCTCCTGCTTGGCATGCTTTTAATAGAGCCAACTTTACGAATTTATTCTAATAAAATTGAATATGTGTTTCACAAACATATTTAAAATCATTGAAACAAAGAACGTTTTCTCAATGTATTTCTCATTTTTTTTTACTTACCAGTTAATAACTTGCTGATTTTACAAAAAAAAAAAAAAAAGGAAATAAAAAGATACTTGTAGCATAGCATATTGGAATGATTTTGGTAATTTCTAATGAGTTCTTTAATTCCATTTTGTGACATTGCTAAAAGATTTAGCAGAGGAGCATCGATTTCTAGTATGTTATTTTTTCACCAGAAATTTTTTCCAAACGTTTCTAACATTATCCTAAGAACTAAGAATATAAGAAGGAATGCCAACAGTTATTAATTACTGCCAACGATTAATTAGTATTTTATAGCCATAAACGGCATACCGTGCTATGTAAGGACACCTTCTTTCCTCCATAAGCTTAGAATTATGAATGAAAGTAAGTGAATCTGTAGCCAAGATTCAATATCACAAGAAATCATATGGATGAAAATTATGTTGTGATCTTTTAGGTTAAGTATTGGTAATTCGTTATGAAAATGGTTTTAATACACCAACTATCCAAAACAAGATTTCTTTAACTGGAAAATATGGAAAGGAATGTAATGCGTCCCTCTGCCTACTCCACCCATTTATCATCTGGGTCTGTATGAGTTGCACAGGCTCCATTAGTATCTGGCTGCTCGTTCATAGTAGAGGTTTTTGTGCGTTTGAGAAGACGAAGGCACCCCAAGCTGAATCCTATGTTTAAAACAACTTCTGTACCTGTCCAAGAAAAATAAAATATTTACATAATTGAACTTACAGACAAAGTTTGGGGAAATAGGATAGGGAATATTGGCATAGTTTCAGAAAAAACATGAACAAAACACCAGAGATAAGCTAAGCTAATATGATGCTGTGACAAATGCCCCCTTCCCAGTAGTTAGGGACCACTCCGTGATGGTAGAAAGCTTCCGGGGTTGAGCTTTTCAGCACAGTGGCTGTTAACCACTCTGGACCACTCTGCCTATTGACAGACTAAAATGTAGTTCTAGTCATTGAATAACTAAATTTTTTATTTAATGTTATTTTGATAAATGTTATTATAAATGTGAAAACTGATGTTCTGTTCAGTCAATTAGAATGCCGATATCTAATCTTTAAACCGTAGATTTCATGAAATCTAAATGTAATTTATAATAGAATAGATCAAGTGCCCCCATGAAAATGATCTATAATAGATCTGTAATAAATCTATACTATAATAGATCAAGTGCTCCCATGAAAATGTAGTTGCCATCTTGAAATGTGCTGTAATTGTAAAATACACGCCAGATTGAAAAATCTTAACATTATAAGATAGAATGTAAACTGTCCTATGTTTAAATGATAATATTTTGGAGCCTGTAAGGCAGAGCAGAAAATGCTGTAGGCCAGCGCTATACAAAAGGAACTCAATGAGAGCCACGTAGCTAACTTTAAATTCCGTTTCTTCTCACAGCCTTCTTGCTGACTTCTCTTGCTTTCCTTCTCTAAGACAAAAAGCTTTCACTTACCTCTGCAATCTGGCCCTCTTCTCTCCCCTTCATCTGGGCTAAAAAAATTAAGATCACTATTGTATTTGTATAGTTGCTTATTTGATTTTCTCAAAAATGATTGGTACTTTTAAATGCCTATGTTTAGAAAAATTCATGACTGAACATCCTAACCTTTGAAATACCCACACATTCTTTTGAGAATCAAATAAAAGCTAGAGATATTCTCTTAGTACAAAATACATACAGGCACATGTCTTCATAGCCAGTATAAAATGTATCCTCCAAACATGCGTGTCTAAGAAATAAGAAAATCTTATTTGGTTTTCTATATAAACTTAATTTTCTTAAGAATCTCCAAGCCAACCTCTCAAGTATCAAAAATTTTTTCTCAGTTATTTCAGTATTCTCTCTTCCCTCCATTTCTGTTATATGGACCTTGTAGACCACAGGGACAGATAAAATGTCAAGTTTTGACATTTCTCCTTATAAGAGAATAACTATAGTAGATACCTTATAAGCTAGTTCTGAGAACTTAGAGTTAAATGTTCATAAAGCTTTTGGATTTGTGTCCTATAAATTGTAAACACTCAACAATTATCAACTGTCACATTTTGGTTCTTAGATTCTGCTAACTCAGATGGAGTAACAAGTGATTTTTGAGTGTTTGAGGGCCTTTGGGTAAGTCTTTCTTTCATTTATTCCCAGGTTAAGAGGTACAGCTCAGATTCACCTATCATACAAAGGAGAAAAATTAAATATATCTGTAATTACTTCATATCATAAAAAATGCCATCAGCCAGTCTTGCACCCAGTATCTTAGTCTATTCAGTGCTGCTATAATGGAATATCTGAAGCTTGGGTAATTCATAAAGAAAAGAGCTCATGGTTCTGCAGGCTGAGATATTCAAGGGTGTGGCCCTGGCTTCCACAATGACTTTTGTGCTGTGGCATCACATGGCAGAGAAAGTCAAAGGGGAGCAAAAAATTGTAAAGTGAGAAACCTTGGGAGGACTGTTAGCTTTACAACAACCCACTCTGGCAAGAACTAATACATTCCCACAAGCACTAACCACATCTTGCCAGACGGAGAATGCATTCACTATGATGAGAGAGACAGTCACCACCGTGGACCTACCTCCATGGTTTCAACACCTCCAACCAGGCCCTACCTCCAAGCCCACCACATTAGGGATCGAATTTCCATAGCAGTTTTGGTGGAGAAAAACAAACCATAATACTTCCACATCAGTAGCCACCCTCCTAACAGATGTAAAATTATGCCATATGGACAAGATGTGTTATCTTTCTGCTTCCTGCAGAAACATCTCTGTTGCTCTATTATTTGCTTTACCTCTTCTGGCAGCCATTGTAGGTGACCTGACCTGACTTCTATTTCCAGCCTTCTTCTCTCTTGTCTAACTTCATTATAGAGGATGTAAAATCTAACAATTCAAGTCACCTGCTTTCATTTCAGCTACAGTATAAGCCACGTGATACACAACAGGACCAGTAGATGTAAGCAGAACTAGAACTCCTCTGGTTGGTTTCATTTTTCCGTTGGAGAGAGCTATAGAGTCAGCTGCAATTCTATGAAGGAAAAGCCTTTTGGTTTCTCAGGAAACTTACTCATGATGAGAATTGAGGGTGGAGTAAAAAGAACATTCTAGGAAAAACATTAGCATGTACAATGGATGTTGGGCAGAATAAATCACGAGGATAAAGATAAAATCTTCCTATCCTCCAAATTCAAGAAAGGGATTAGCTGTGTACCAAGATTAATGAGGAGCCATTAAGGATTGCCAGGTTGTGTGGGGGGGACTGTTATGATAAAATTTACATGTATAAAATCTTATTTTATCTTCAGAAAAGAATATAGAATTGCAGACATTCAATAGAGAGGATTCTACAGACAAATCATACTGATGGAGGAAAGAATTTTGGCTGTTGGATTATTGAGATATTGGTGATGATGAAGAAAATGTGTCACATTTGGCAGTTGATAAAAAGTAAAATCAAAATAAATTTAGCAGAGAAGTATAGATAAATCTTTATTTTGGGACATTAGCCATAAGACGAATTATGGGCAATTCACCAAGTTCAGGGTCAACAGAAAAAAAAAAAAATCAGATTGGGATTAGAGAAAGAAGAGGATTATGAATTTGTTGTAGGTATAAGTTTAATTCTTCATTGTGAAGACTAAGAACTCCGAAGGATGTGAACTACGAAGGACCACTACAGAGGGGAAAAGGAAATAGTTTTTTTATTTGTTTGTTTGTGTTTTGAGACTGTTGCCCTCAGTAGAGTGCTGTGCTGTCACAGCTCACAGTAACCTCAAACTCTTGGGCCCAAGCGATTCTCTTGCCTCAGCCTCCCAAGTAGCTGGGACTACAGGCGCCTGCCATAAGGCCCAGCTATTTTTTGTTTTTATTCTGTTGTAGTTGTCACTGTTGTTTAGCAGGCCCGCGCATAGTTCAAACCTGCCAGCCCTGGTGCATGTGGCAGGCGCCATAATCACTGTGCTAAGAGTGCTAACCCTTTTTTGGTTCTTTTTGAAGATGGGATGTTTTGTTTTTAATGAGAAATTTCCAGTGTATTCAAAAGCATCAAACTTGCATTTTCAATACACTCTACTTTTTTTAAAAACTACATTGTAGCAAATTCTCCTAAAAATAATATTATTTCTAAAAATAGATTCCCCAACAAGATACATTATAGACTCTGATTTAAACTGAAATAGTTTATATCTAATTAGAACTGCAACCAAAGAGTAGACAGTTTCACTTTGGAGGACTTACTGCATTTTAAAATTTTGTCAGCCAAGCTTGTGGCTTCTAGTTTTAATGATGTTTTATTTCCTGATCCCCTTATGCTTTGATTTCTTGGTAATTTTTAAAGTTACCATTAACATTTACATTGAGAAAAAGATGTCCCCAGCAGGTGGCAACTACATTTAATAAACACATACATTGCCATGGGGTGTGAGAAAAAAACATGGTATAAAGTAAATTTAAAAGGGATAGACTTGTTATTTTGCTTTGTTTTCTGTCTTCTCTGTAGAAGTCTTTATTGGTCTTATTCCTGTTCAGTTGAAATATAAGCTAGAGCAAATAATTGCTTTTGAGACAAAATATAACTCCTTCCAGTTCAAAGTACTACCTTACAATAATGCCAGAAATCTACACACTAGTAGATAATAAAAGAAGAATCATGAATATATTAAAATTAAGATCTAGAAAGAGAACAAAGTCTCAATGTTCCCTATCATAACTAACTGGGAAGAAATGCCACTAAAATTTTAGGTACATAAAAGGGTTTATCAGCACATTTGCATGACCCATACAAATGTTTATGCAATGTAATGAATGAACGGGGTCAGCAAATACAGCTGACTGACCATGGAATAGCACTGGTTCAAGTGCAAGTCACGGTCTTATATGTCTTTTGAGTACTTCATTGAAGAATATTTGAAGTTCTCCTCTGAGTAAACAAGTATCCGACTGGCTTTGATCCAGAGTGCAAGATCAACAGAATGCCAGAAATATAAGAAACAAAGATTTTATAACATTCTCAAGCCTTTCATTCCTGTGAGAATTTTAAGAGAAAATCATATCACTACAAGCTTCCAGATAGGGCTTCCTGCCATTGTGGCTAAAGCTTAGGGACTCACTCACAGAGCTTACTAACTGGGTGATGGAGCATGAAACAAGTTTCTGTTTGAAACCTGGTACAAATGTGTCAAACTCCATCCATTATGAAAGTGCGAATGAATCCCTGGACCTTGCAGCCAGTATTGAATGTTTTCTCATCTTCTGAGTTAATTAATTACCAAACCAATAACTTTTACTGACCATTTACTATGTGCCACCAATTGGCTGCTTCTTCACGTTATCTCGTTCATCCTCCTAAAGCAAATTGTTAGAGCAGCAGGGTGGCTTATGGCAGTGACTATTAATAATTGAAGAAAACAAGTAAGGTTTTAGTAAGAAATAGAAAGCTTATGAACTATTAATGGCGTACACAGCAAAGCCAGGCCCCGTCCAAGTAACTGTAGGCATCATGGAAAGTGAAGTCTCTGGGTTTTATAAATAATTATGAGGAGTATCAGTTGCTTCTTGGAAGTCTTCCAGCATCTTAATTAACCCTGTTCTCAAAACTGCCCTTCTTCCAGGTTTTGAAAAGAACCCACCAGCAAGATTTGAATAAGAATCTGTCCGCAGGGTCTTAATCAAACTCATTCCCACAACAGCCCAGTTCAGCCTGACCCAGACCTTTCCAAAATAGCTGAACTGCATCTGTCATCTGCCCTGCTCATATCTAGCTAGCTACTTAACAAAATTAGGAGTTTTATATTTTAATTATTATGTTTCCTATGAGGAAACTAAATTTTTTTATATTTATTTATTTATGTATTTATTTATTTATTTATTTTTGCAGTTTTCGGCCGGGGCTGGGTTTGAACCCACCACCTCCGGCATACGGAGCCACTGCCCTCCTCCTTTGAGCCACAGGCACCACCCGGAGAAACTGAATATTAGAGTAATTACATTTTAGAGTAAGTACATTTTAAAGGTCACACAGGTAGAAATATGATAAAGCAGGACGTTAACTTCAAACAGTCTAATGCTAGTATATACCCATTTTTAATTACAAATTTAGAACAGAATATAGATACATTTATAGAAGGCACTATTTGAATATAAAACTTTATCTTATAATAATATTTCTGTTTCAAAACTAATGTTATATTGAGCATTTTTTTCTTTTCAAAGTTTCAATATTTAAGATTTTATTCCATGTATGTGATTACATAAGCTTTTTACATTTGTTTTGATGAATTAGTACAAATATCTTTAATTTTTAGACATCATAAACAAAATATCTTAAATCTTCATTTTTTATTTTAGCATTTATATCTTTTGAATTTGGAGCTTTTTAAAGTTTAATTTTTATACTTAAAATGTGTTCACTACATTTTTAATCTCTCTCTCTTTATCTTTTAAAATAGTTTTTATGATAGTTTTTTTTTTCCCAATATAGTAGACTAAATGTCTTAAAAGACTCTTCACAGTAATAAGAATAAAACAGAGAAAACAAACATTAGAAAGCATTGTTGAGCTGGTACAAAACTAAAGAAAATCTCCTGGGAAAAAAAAATTAAAATGGAAACCAGAGCAGGCCACTAAAGTTCTAGCTGTATGTTTCCTGGCGGTACTTGTTGACTCCGAAAATCAATGGGCTCGAACAGTAAACAGCCCAAGTTCCAGAAGACAGAGCCCTGGCCCCATTCTAAGAGCATGACGAGAATGCCGACTCCCACACAAAATCAAGGCTCTCAGAGACCATAGAGAAACAGCCTTGGCTTTATAGCAGGGCAAAGATACTAGTGTGATTTAAGAAACTCTAACAAATTAAATTTATCTTGAGTTAATAACATGCTAGGGCACATGTGAGCTACAGAAAATAAATCTTTACCAAGGAACACTGAGTTGCACGCATAAATCTTTACTAGACGGTAGCTGGGTGAAGATATAGTTAGGACTCCCACCACAAAGAAGATAGCAGAGATCATAAGGATGCCAATTACCAGAACAAGGAGCCCACGGACTTAGGCACTCTGCATCTTCTGCAGGTTGACACTCACCAATGAGCACTAAACACTCAAGGGAGTGGTTGGAATATGGATTTACTCAACAGAAAGGAGAGATGCAGCAAGACCAGCATTGAGGAGTATTCACTGGTCTCCCATGGCCAGTGGCACCCTCACAGGTCATAGCAATGGACTGTAGACATCCCTCACCTGATGAAGGCAAAGATCCTGTTTCCTTCCCATGGGGGGTTGGGCAATATGCGGGTGGGATTAACCAGGAGCTTCACCAATACAAGGAAGTTCACTTTGTAACTAAAACAGTGAAAAGGGTTTCCTAGAAAGGAAGAAGACTTAGAGGCAAAGCAACAGATCCACACCTAGTTTCCGTACAGGAGAGTTTCCGGGTCCAGGGTATTGATCTGGCAATCTTTAGAGGGGCTGCTTCCCCCACAGAGGGGCACTTCCTGTAGATCCCCCAGTATGGCTTTATCCCTTCCTGCAATGAGTTTGTCATCCCAAATTACAAAACATTAAGAAAGGCAAGCAGGAAAAGCAAGAATCATCAGCAAATCAACAATCAACATGATGATACCAGTAATAATTTCAGATGTTGGTTTGTTGGCTAAAGTATACAAAATACATGACTACAATGTTTAAAAAACAAACCATACAAATGAAAGCAATAGCCAAGAATATGATGTATCCACTCTTAGCCCCCTACTGTCTATTCTGGGAGCAGGGTTCAGAGTGATCATTTTACTAAGTACGCCAGACCTGATGATTCCTCTGCATGAGACCCCCAATGGCTCTCATCTCACTCACTATTGAGCTGAATCCTCACAGTAACCTGTTTGGTCCTACATAATCTGACTGTCATTACATCTCCTTCCTCTTTTCTCTCCTCACATGCATGCTCCAGCCATTCTGGTTCCCTTGCTTTCTTTGAGCCCACTTTAGTAATTTTACATTGGCTAACACTTCTGCTGGGTTCTGTCTTCTCACAGATATCCACATATTTACTCCTTTACATCTTTAAAATCCTGCTCAACTATCGCCTTCATTACCTCTTCCCTGAGCATTCTTTTCAAAATTACAACCACCTTCCAAACCCCAACTCTGCTAATACCCTATGCTGAGCGCATGCCTTAGGGGCATTTTCTTTTGTCATAACATTTCTCCTCTTCAGAGGACTATTTATTACCACTATCGTTCACTGCCTATCTTGTCATACTACGCAAGGGGTGGGCAAAGATCTGGTTTTGTCTGTTTTTAATTTTTATTATTAAAGTATCCCAAGTACCTAAGAAGTGCCCAGCAAAGAGTACACAAATTTGTTAAATGAGTATCAGCAAAGAAAAATCAGGAGAATTTCAAAAAATAAGCAACTTATCCTTCTAGGAGCTAAAAATATAATTAATGAAATTAAATTTTGACAGGCTAGACAGCAGATCATATAAAGTATACAGAAAAATTGCTGAACTGGAAACACAATTCAAGTATAGTAAAATTTAAAAAATTATAAAGACCAGGCAACAAGATGGGGGAAAAATAATAAACTTAAATATATAGAAAACAGAGTGGAAGAGTTGAGGTTTAGCTGAAGTTACAGAGAACAAAAAAAAATAATAAAGATTGAGTTAAATTTAAAACAGATAGTGGTTGAGAATTTTCCAAAAATGACAAAAGACAGGAATCTTTCCTTTCAGGAAACTCAATAAAGTCTAAATGGGAAAGTATTCCACAAGCTAAATGCATAATGAGGGCAGTAAAGACAAAAAGAAACTTTAACAAGAGCCTAAAACCACCAGATTACCCACAAATAATGACAGTGACAGTTTCTCAGCAGCAACAATAGAAGCTACCATGCAATTAAAAAATCTTCAAAACATGGAGAAAGGACAAATTCTAAGGATATCTTGGAATCCACTCAAATGAGCTATCATTAAAGAAACAACATAAAATAAAGACACCTTCGGGAAAGCAAAAACTGAGAAAGAGCACCAGCAACAGAGCTTTTACCAAGAGTATTTACGGATGAAACTTAAAGAGGAATAAAAAACTCTGGAAGGAAGTTATGACATTATAAAAATTATAGCTGACAAAATAATAGTAAACACTTGTATAAATTTACACACACATTTATTATATAACATGGTCACTATAACTTTGGATTTAGGAGTTCATGAAGTAACATAGAACTAAATATTTTACAGTATAAGTCAATAGAAAATTATAGTAATTAAAGCATTCAAAGTCACTGTATTACCTTAGAGGATGATGTCAATTAACTCTAGACACTAACTGTGTTAATCTGGGTTATCTGGAAAAAGAGCTTAAGATATTACTGTTTATAAAGTGATTAGAGCTTTACACTGAACAGTTGTGCACCTTACTGTACTTATGTCATAAGACAAGATGTAGACTAAGAGTAAGGAGGGAATTGCTATATAAAAAAGATAAGAATTACACAGAAATCTTGTTGAAAACATATGAGCCATAAGATAATAGAGTGCTATTGAAAGTACTGAAATAAAACAAAAACATTCAATCAAGGATTCTACTACATGTACCCAATGAAAAATAATCTTTAAAATTAGGGCAGAATAAAGTATGTTTAAACATACAACATCTGAGAAAACTCATTGTGAGTAAATTTATAATGTAGAAAATACCAAAGAAAGTTCTTTAGACAAAGTATTATGAAACTAGATGGAAAGTTGATCTACATAGAGAAAGAAATAACACCAGAAACTATATGTACTAGATGGGTATGCTGGCTCTTGCCTGAACACTTTGGGAGGCTGATGCAGGGGGAACAGTTGAGGCTAGAAATTCAAGACAAGCCTGGGCAACATAGCAAGACCCCATCTCTACAAAAAATTTAAAAAAAAAAAAAAAATAGCCAGGCTCAGTAGCAAATGCTCATAGTCTCAGATATTTAGAAACTGAAGCAGCAGGGTTGCTTGAGCCCAGGAATTTGGAAAAATAAAAAAAGAATTAATAAAATAATGTCAGTACTTTGAATAAAATAGAATAATAAAAATGCTTAATTAATTCAAAATAAATTAATGAAACGGGGGAAGTAACAAGAAACAGAAGATATAGAAGGTAAGTAGCAAAATGATAAATTTAAATTGAACCATAGGGATAATTTCATTAAATGCAATGTGGAACACTCCAGTTTAAAGGCAAAGACTCCCATGTCAAGAATCAACTCATTGCTGATGATAAGAAATGCAATGTAAGCATAAATATATTCATATATTAACTAAAAAAAGGAAATGTGTATCAAAAAGTACAGCTAGAGTGGCTATGTTTATATAAGACAAAATAGATCTAAAAACCAGAAATGTTACCAGATAAAATGATGAGCCTTACAACATGATAAGGGGAGATAATTAATCAGGAAGACATAACAATCCTAATTGTATATGCACCTACAAAGACTCACACAAAAATTCAGAAAGCATATAGAAGTTTTGAACACCACTATCAATCAGATTGACCCAATTGACATTTATAAAACAACCAGTCAAGAACATAAAACAACTTTTCATTTATAACTTGACAAAGATAGACTACACTCTCAGCCATAAAACAAATTTAAAACAATTGAGCTGAAATACACTAGATTTTCTGACCACAAAGTAATTAAGCAAGAAATTGAAAAACAGAAATCAAAACAAAAAGACCACTGAAAATCTCGAAATATTTAGAAATATCTAAAAAGCAAATTAAACCAAAAGTAAGTGGAAGTAAATAATAAAGATAAGATTCTAAATCAATGAACTTAAAAATAGAGTAACAATAAATCAATAAAATTAATAAAACAAAATGCTAAATACATTTTTAAAATTTGGTAAACCCCTGGACAGACTGACCTGGGTGAGGGGAAGAAAGGGGAAAAGACACCAATGGCCAATATCAAGAATAAAAGTGGGGCATCACTACTGATCCCACAGACATTAAACAGCTAAAGATAAAAAAGTAAATACTGTGAGGTAATTACAGATGTTAGAAAATACAGGTCAGCTGAAAGTCACATGCATTTCTGGTTGGAATTTAAAGTGTTACAGCAACATTAGCACTTTGGAAAAGAGTTTAAAAGTGTCTTCCAAGTTAAGCATACACTTTCTATGGGACAGAGCAATCCCCAGATATCCCCAGTTCTGGATATTTACTCAAGAGAGTTAAAAACACGAATCAGTTCATACATAACCCCCCACAAAAATGTTTATAGCAAATTTATTTATAATAGACAAAAAACTAGAAAGAATCCAGACATCCATCAATTGGTAAGTAGATCAACTATGCTACTTCCCTACAATGACATTCTCAGCAGGGAGATAACTGACCAATAAGTAAAGTCAACTACTGATTTATGCAACAATATGGATAAAGCTCAGAAAGTTTATGGTAAGTGAAGGAAGCCAGACAGGGAAAACTTCATACAGTGTGACTTGATTTCTTTTCTTTCTTTCTCTCTCTCTCTTTCTTTCTTCCTTCCTTCCTTCCTTCCTTCCTTCCTTCCTTCCTTCCTTTCTTTCTTTTTTCTGCACTGCTGGTGAGAATGCAAGCTAATATGTTCTTTTTGGAAAGAAGTTTGGAGAACACTCAGGGATCTAAAACTAGACCTGCCATTGGATCCTGCAATTCCTCTACTAGGAGTATATCCAAAAGACCAAACTCACTTGGAAAAACAGATATTTGCACCAGATTATTCATTGCAGCTCAAGTCGTATAATAGCCAAGTCATGGAAGAAGCCCAAGTGCCCATCAACCCATGAATGGATTAACAAATTGTGGTATATGTATACCATGGAATACTGTGTAGGCTTAAAAAAAGATGGAGACTTTACCTCTTTTATGTTTACATGGACGGAGCTGGAACATATTCTTCTTAGTAAAGTTTCTCAAGAATGGAAGAAAAAGTATCCGCTGTACTCAGTACTTCTATGAAACCAATTTATATTTACTCACACTTTCTTATGAAAGACAGAACACAACTATAGCCCAGGATGAAGGAGAGAAATGGAGTGGGAAGGGAGGGGAGGGGAGAGGTTTGATAGAGGAAGGGAGCACCTATGGAGCATATCGCAAGGGTACAAGTCAAATTTAACAAATATAGAACATAAAAGTATTAACACAATAATCTAGTAAATGAGGTGAAAGCTATATTAATTAGTTTGACATAAGTACTCCAAATTGTATAAAAAAACAACACATTGTACCCCACGTATGCATAAATGTATTCATAATCTATATGTATATGACTTTAAAAAAAAAAGGGGGATTCAATTTCTAAGACATTCTACAAAAGGCAAGCCTATGGCCATGAAAATTAGATCATCAGATAAGCGGTTTCCAGGAGCTGCAGTTGGAGGAGTGAATCAGTTTTGCTTATTTTTTGATTTTTATATAAATAGAATCATATAGCATCTCTTTTCTTGGTATGTATCTTTTGGTCAGCATTATGCTTATAATCTTATCATAGATTTGTGTATAGCTTTTTCACTCTAAATGCTGTATACCACCTTACTGTGTTAGCATGCCACAACTTACTGATTAAATTGACCTCTGCCGTCACATTCATGTTTTAAAATTACAACGTAATAACCTACTTGACTAAAAATTTGTTTTTGTTTTTGAGAACAAAATTGTCACCACTCTGTCACCCCAGGGAGAGTGCCATGGCATCATAGCTGACAGCAAACTCAAATTCTTGGATTCAAGTGATTCTCTGACCTCAGCCTCCTGAGTAGCTGGGACTACAGGCATCCACCACAATGCTCAGCTGTTTTTATCAGGCTTGTCTTAAACTTCTGAACTCAGGCAATCCACTCACCTTGGCCTCCCAGAGTGCTAGTATTATTATATAGTTTGTTGTTTTTGTTGTTGTTTTGAGACTGAGTCTCACTATGTCACCCTAGGTAGAGTGCTGTGATGTCACAGCTCACAGCAACCTCAAACTCTTGGGCTTAAGCGATTCTCTTGCTTCAGCCTCCCAAGTAGCTGAGATTAAAAGTGCCTGCCACAATGCCTGGCTAATTTTTTGTTACAGTTGTCATTGTTGTTCAGCTGGCCGGGGCCAGGTTCAAACCCACCAGCCTCAGTGCATGTGGCTGGCGCCGTAACCACTGTGATAGGGGCACCGAGCCTATTATATACGTTTTATGTAAGCTTACAGAATCTAAATGGGATTTCTGCTACTGAGTCATCTCTTAAACAAATAATAAAATTCAACATGTATCTGTAAATTAATTCACTTCTTTTATGAAAAAATAATTTCCTTTTATCAAAGAATTAAAAAAATGTGATTTCCCTTTTTCATTTAGTCAGTTTGGGTTACTCCCAAATAGTGTCACATCTGTCTTGCCACGATGTACTCACTCCTGAGTTTATTTGCCTGTGGAGTTTTCTTTATTCCAATATATTTTCTAATTTATAAACAAACATACTTTCACCTTTACCATATTTCAGAGCTAATAATTTCAAAATATTTATCTTGGAGATTATGGTAGTCCTGGCATTCTTTTCAAACAACAAGATACTGCTTGAAAGAAAAAGAAGAGGGAGTGTTGCCTCTCAGCTCAAACACGATGTAGATGACAAGTAATTCTGCACTGAACAATGACTGCAGTGAATCAGGGTGTCTGGGGTAGAAGGTGAAACTTTCCAGAGCATTCCCTCTGATAACTACAGATGGTAGAGCCACAGACACCTGGGCTCGTTTTAAATGGAGAGGCTCTGGCAAGAGTGCAATGAGAGAATCTTCCAGACCACTGTCTAGGGAATATTTCTCAGTCTCAGTGACCTACACACATCAAGGTAACCTAGGTTTAAATCTGATTGAGTATTGAGTTTTTGCATTTTATGATTGCAGTGAAAATCATGCCATGAATACAGCATTTATTCTTCCATAAAAGGCTGTTCCTAATTAATCTGTTATTCAAAAGCCACCACTATTATATAAGTAACTGCATTTTTCATGACATTGACTAAAGCCCAGAAGCAGGTTCCTGTGTCCTAATTAATTTTTTAAAGGCTTTTACTCAGCGGGATGTTGCCTACCTGGATCTTTGAATGAAAGGATATTAATGAAGCTGCAATGCAGATGATTATATCGAAAGTGATGAAGAATTTATTAGGAAGACAGCCATCATGGGCTGTATAGTATATGAGGCATAAAACTGCTAGAAGAGATGACAGAGTGCAGTTTAGGCAAGGAACCGGCAGCAGAGCTACAGAAGGAGAGTTGGAGATATATTATCAAGTAATAAAGTCCCCAGGAAAATTGAAATATGAGGTGGGAAGATTAACATAGTCATGCAAGTCATCTTTAATGTTCATAGCCACGTTCTGCCTTTTAGAAAGAGTAAACTGAATTTATGCCTGCGACAACATGGAAGTCAGACCCCTTATTTATACATTTCATGCAAATGACTGCAGACCTTTGCTTTGCAGTTACCAAAGTAATGCTCAGTAGCATTTAAATTGATGACATTAACATTGGATCAGGAGCTGTATTTCCACCTGTCAAGTGGCTAACACATGTAAGTCATGTCATCAATAAATAGACTGCGGTTTGCACACCCCTTGCACTGCTAACCCCAGGAAAAAATTGTGTATTTTGTTTTTCCTCCTGAAATGGTATTATGGATGTGTTCTCATTTATTCCAAACTAATATTCTTAATTGACACGTATCACTTGGTCCCATTGCAAATTCACTTCCACACAGGGGGTGCCTGGTAGTCTAATTAAGAGCATTGTCTGTTGGCTGGGGTAGACATAGGCTAAAAGCCTGCCGCTCCCCAGCTGAGTGACCTCAGTCAAGTTACTCAACAACTTCTGCCTCCTGGTGCCTCATGTTCCTCTTGATAAGCTGAGAAATTACTTTGGTAACCGCAAACCAAAGGTTTGCAGTCATTTGCATGAGATGTATAATAAATAGGGTTCTGACTTACATGCTGCCCGTCTGTAAGGGGGACATAAGGATGCAAATTTCATGTTATTATTATAACAACCAAATAAGGTGTGTGTGTATAATGTATCTAGTCTGGTCAGGAGGCAATCGATTATTAATGTAATTGTTATCAACATATTCTGGGTACTTTCATAATAGACATCGGCATCACGATTCAAAATGAGCAGCGAAGCACAGTTTTTCCCTCAGATATTCTTTCCAGCTTTATTTCTAAAGTTAAAGGCCTGAAGATTAACTGGTATCTAACAAGGTATGTAATTAATTTGGCAGACATTAGCATTTGACCCACATGTTTTCTGAAAATTCTTATTTGATTTCTCAGAAGTGGGTCTAAAATTGGGCTACTGTCTAGAGCAAAATCGAATCCTCATAAAGAGCACAGTTTACCAAGCATTCGATTCTGGATTTGGAATTTTTCCTAAAGTCAATTACATAGAGGATGGGAGCAAGATCACCATTTTCAGTAAGGTAGGACAGAGGCATTCATGGGAAAATGGTATCTGAGCCACAGCCTGAAGGAAATGGAAATACAAGCCAGGTGAGACACACACATTTGCGGTAAAGGGACAGCCCGGGCCAGCATTCTAAAGCAGAAAGAGACACACACTGAGGAAGTAAGCGAGCCTGGAAGTAGCCCACCACAGGTACGGGTAATAAGGTATGTTTGTCTGTAGAAATTTTATAACAAAACATGGATTAAAATCATCACCAGGCACTGACAATTATAATAATATCAGTGATAAAATACTTCTCCTGGCGTTGGGGGGGGTATGTGTATTGGTCTAAGTTCTAAACAATTGCAATGGCTTCTGTTGAGCAGGAGGACGACTTCCACCATGTTCTTTTTTTTTTTTTTTTTTTTTTGCAGTATTTTAACCAGGGCTGGGTTTGAACCCACCACCTCCAGCATATGGTGCAGGCACCCTGCTCCTTGAGCCACAGGTGCCACTCTTCCACCATACTCTTTAGTGTGCCACTTTATGGGAACATAACAGAAAGGAACAGCAAGGGGGCAAGTGTATCTGGATCAAACTGAACGAAAAGAAGACTGGTAGGCGTGGGGACCCACGAATCACTAATACTTGGAGGACTTTGGCTTCTGTGGGACTTCGGTTTTACTCTGTGAAATGGGAAACCATTGAATGGATTACACCAAACGATTGTGAAGATATTATTACTCATGTTTCAACAAACTGATTACAATGTTGAAAATAGTTTGTGGTAATAGGACAGTGGTTGTGGCAGAGAAAATAATAATGCATGGTGATCTCCCTGACTACTTCCTATTCCCCTTATTGGTGAAGGATGGATCCCCTATCCTAGATCGTATGAAATGGCCAAACACATTACAATTAAGGTTATTAATTTATCATAATTAGTCAGTTTCTTAGTCATACATGCCCACAGCCTGGAAGAGGAAGACTACACATACCCTGCACTTGAAAGTTGCATCAGAAAGCTACAGCAGGAGTTGGAGTGGGTGGGTTTAGTAGTAACAAGAAGGTGATATGTACCCTGGTTTGTACAGGAGAAAGTGATGGGTTTGTTTGAAAAACTTCACAGGCTGGCAGGGAAGTGAAGCCTATTAGGTTGAGAATTGTTTGGGGTGCAGTTGGTCAGGCAGATGCGGACACAGCTGGGTGGGTACCTTTCCTTCTGCATATGGGGCATATCTGACAAGATCAGGGGAACTCACAGTTAGGTTTTTGAGGTCCTGGGAGTCTCAAAGATTTGAAGGCTGGACTCAACACTTTATTCCCACAATATAATGAGAGCCAGGGAGGGACAGTAGTGAGAACAGTGACAAGTGAACAGGTGCTGCTTCCATTTTGAACGTAGAACCAGTAGGATTTGTAGTCATCTTTGGTTAATTTCTGGAGTTCTGAGGATTCTTATTTTGACAATTTCACTAATTCTCCTTATTCCTGTGAAGACGTAGGTTTTTGGAGGTATTTACTTTGCTATTCAAAAAGTCAAGCTCTCCCTGCTTGATTTTTTCTTTTTAACAAGAGTTCCCATATAACATGAAAACACTGATTATTTGATGTCTTATTATTCATTTTCAGTAGGAATTTAGGCTACAGGAACAGGAGTATTGACTGCCTTCTTTACTATTTCATCTGTCAGGAATTGGGAGGAGTCTGAGATTTTGCCCTAACGACGATCTAACTAGTTAGTCTCCCACAGTTTTAGGGATGCTGGAAGCAGACACAGAGTCCTGGTTCGGAGACCATGGACCCTTTCACTCACTCACTGCACGGCAAGAGGCACAAGCTCATGTTCACATCAATTCCCTTGACCCCTCAATCCCGCAAGAACTTCAGAATGCAGCCCAAGTGGATGCTGTGCACATTATGAGTTCACATCACCAATGAAACACCCCAAAATCAAGAACTCAAATCTTTCAAAATGGGCTCAAACAAACCTGCCTTTTGCCTTAGGAGAAAATATTATTATTATTATTATACAATAGATTTTCTGTATGTTCTAGAGGAAAACACTAACTAACTTCCAAAGCTATTATATTTTCTATACAATCATCTTGGAAAAATAGTCTGGAATAGTCCAGAACAAAATCTGTCAGTACCTCTGCTTGCAAGGTGAACAGAAACGCAAGAGACCCATGGAGAACTGTGTCCCAAATCATCCCATACCTAAAACGGTGCCTGACGCATTGTAAACAGCCAATAAATACTTATGCAATAAAACTGCTCAGAACTTCCATTTTCAACAATATATTTTATTCCTACAAGTAAGGAAAATATTTTTAGTATCTAGGTTTTGAAGAAGTGTCTTAAGTAAGAAGATAGGAATAAAAACATGTGTGGAGAATTGCTACAGGAGAGTGGTAAGTGAAAATTACAAAACCATACTGGTATGTCTCATTTGAAAATAGAAAGCATACAGTCACCTGTTAACTTCTCAGAGGACCTCATTCTTCTTCCTTACCCCTTTCGTGCCTCATTCTGAAAAAGAAGCACTGCTTTGTCGGAGTGAAGCAAGAACATTGAGTCAAACCATGAAGCCAAGGCAAAAACCATGCACCTTGGGTCTTTTATGTCCATCATTTGCATTCCTAGAAATTCCCAGAAATTTCAGAACTAAGGAAGCCTGGGATCCAACTTCTTTCTGGGTAAATGGGTCAATATTCAACTTACTTTCTGTCTACCCCAATCCCAAGTTCCCCAGCATGAAAAGAACAACACTCAAAATTAAGTTTTGTCCTTTTGGATAAAAGGAGACAGAAGGGGACTTTGATAGCCTTTCTCTAGGGCAGCAATTCTCAACCGGTGGGTCGCGAGCCACAGGAACTGTATTAAAGGACCACAGCATTAGGAAGGTTGAGAACCACTGCTCTAGGACCTCCAGATCAGAATCTTCTTTACAAAAGAAGTTCATAGACTATTCCAGTCATGCTTGCTGGCATTCTTTCCTGGAACTTTGAGGCAAACTTGTATAGTGAGTGTAAAATCCCCCTTGGCCTTGCTTTGTCTATTGAAAGAAGTAGCTGAGTAAGAATAGGATCTGATTTTTAGTATTTTATACATAAAAAGATCTACTGGCTATCTAATTCGGTGGAATACCTGGCATAGAACAGATTCTTTAAAAAGTAGAGTAACTACAGAAAAAATAACTTCTGTGTCTTGCCATCATTTTATATATTCTACCTCTTGTTTATATGAACAGAAAATGTTTTTAAAAAAAAAGAGTCATTTGCATTATTTAGTTCACATAATATAAATAAAAATGCTCTTTTTTATGTCTCCATAGTTTTATCTTCAAAAATGTTATGCCATTCTCACTTATAAATTATCTCTACATATATTATACTGGCCATTCCTTGGTATGTTTAAAATTCATAAAATTTCTGTTTTTCTTATTTTGTCTTGTCATTGAAAAGAGACATATAATTCCATTATGGATCATTTGTGTTTCAAGTACAGCTAGGTAGTCTGGTGTTTAAGTTGTTTATCTTGGTACCTTTTATCTTTTATCGTAAATTTCTGAATTTCTTTATTTTCCTCATATTGAGATTTGTTGTACTCCCTTGTGAATGGATTTCTAAGATCAGTCATAGTCCTTGGAACAATTCTAACCTCACAGCTGAGAATTTTTTTTTCACATTTTGTTCCATTTTCAATATTTCACACAAGCCGATTATATCACGTGTTCACATGTTTGCAATTACCTTTAAGTTAGCAGCTTCTTTTCTTAAAAGATATAATGACTACTGTCAGTGCCCAAAATATCAAGATGAATCCTGATTGTAATACATCACAATATTTTTTATATTCTATCCTTTTATTTCTCCTGACTTTGACCTTTTGTTCAACCATCAATATAGCTAAAACTCCTTAACCAAATCTTGAACTGTAGAAAATTGTTAATGATGACATAATTTAAAAGCAAAGCAAAAAAGAAGAGTTTTTCCTATCTTCTTTTGTAGTCATTTTTTTCCTGTTCTTCCAGAGAAAAATTAAAACATTTTAATAAGTCCCCACTTGCTGTACTTCCAAAAGCTTTTTTACATGTAGGAGAGAAATACTTTCTGGCAATTCTGAATTTAACTTCTGATTTTGATAATTCAATCCTACCACAGTTTCCAGATAATAATAGGCCCTCTCAAAAATATTAAAGGAACAATGATTTTATTAGCCAACTGTACTATAACTTGGTACTTTATAACATTTCATTCTCTACAAATTTCACTTGAGTTCTGTATGACAATTTTCCTAGTTTTTAAGATTAATAAATTTAGACTCAGTTTATAATCCTTGTGGTAGCTAAACCAGAAGTAAAACTCACGTCTTTCAATTTCCAAAGCATATACTCTTTCAAAATATACTATGAAACAAACTTCTGTGGTATCTCAACTTGAACCAAAGTCAAAAGGAAAATTGAACAGTTATTTTTTGATGGTCAAAGTTTTTTTCTAATATTTAGAGATTCTTTTCCCCTTCTGTTCAACTTCAATTGTCTTTTTCAGTTTTACAAGTTGCTAAAGGTAACAAAGGTAGAAAAATGCTGAAGTGGGGGCACTTTTAAAGTCTCCTTTTATAAAAATACTATTTGCAGCTTGCAGAGAGTTTGGTTGGCAGCAGATAACTTGCCTTCTTATTATGCAGAGAATGTTGGTTTTTCTGCAACTTACCTTACTTTACATTTTAGCCAAGATTAACATCTCTATGATGTTGTGTTTGAGCACACTCTCCTGTCTTGCCACCCTAGCCCAAACCAACAGCTATCAGGTGAGAGATATAGTTTGAGTTTTCACATCAAAAGACATGCTAAAAAGAGGAAATCTTTGGTGTGTTTTACTGAACATTCAAACCCTTGGAGTGTTTCTGTCACTTGCTTTGTGTCTGTCTATGCATTATCTTGTATTTCAAATATTTGTTCTGGAGCTTTTATTGTTTGTAATCTGTCCCAGGAGCAAATTTAAATGACAGTCTTCATAGAACGTATTTTAAGATCTAAAGGGGGAAAGAAGGAATAGTTTCCAACGGGAAAAAGTATTTACTTAGAAAGAGAAATTGTCTAAAGGACATACGAATCCTGAGTAGCTCCACTTTTACTATCCCTTCATCACCACTGTGTAAATGTATCGGCACACCAGGTGGTGAAGGGAGACTTGGGGGGGGGGGAGCCAAGGAGCAGAGCCGAATGATCTTAGGACAGAGAAGAAAAAGAAGACATTATATGAAAGCAGTATGGCATGCCTATTAAATATGAAACGAAAAAAACCCAAAACAGATATTAAAGATATTAACCATGGGGACCTTAGGTGGGCCAACCTGAGACACCATACCCTCTAACAGAAAAAAAGTACTTAAAAAAAAAATCTTTTTATTTTGAGGCAAGAAGTCTTTTTAAAATAGAGAAAAGGAAAAAAGCAAGAAAGAGAAATGAACACAAATAAAAAATCCTACATTCTCTCCAGAATAAAATCTGGTGGAAAAAGGAAAGAGCTGACTATTAGGTTTACTGTGTCTATGAAGTTTCCTGAAGTGCTGAGTTTACTCTAATTATCATCAGGTGAATCCAACATGGGAAAACACATACTATGTACTCAGGCACCTGGTTAATGGTCGTAGGTATATAAGAAACCAAAGTTTTCGGAGAATACTAAGACTGTTTTAGGGCAAAATATAAACATAACTTTTAGAAAGCCATGTGAAATAACAAAGTTTAACAACCCACTTTCCAATTATTATTAAAAATGTAATTTTAGAGTAAATAAAATGAGTCAAAATTGTAGTCTCAAAATTATAGAATGTTACTAAATTTTGGAAGTTATTTGTTTTGAAAATGGTAAAATATGCCAGGTCAGATTGGCCCACCATTTTTATGGCCCTGATTCTGGCTTGGAGACCCTGCTCAAAGGCTCTGCATCTGGCTCCACTCCAATCCCAGCTTGAAACCTCTCATTCCAGGGCACAACAGAGAGTCTTTGGGCAGCCACTTTGTTAGGTCCTGAGTGGTGTGTAGAGAGCTCTTCAGTACCTGGGCTGCTTTAATAGAGAAACAAACACTGAGAGACCAGGCCTGACCTGCAGGCAGTACTCAAACCTGAACTATACATGGATCTGCACAGTAGACACCCACTAGTATAAAATCACACAAAAGCTAAAGGTCAGAGCCCAGTAACAACAATAACTCAAGAGAGAAAACTGAGGGATAAAGTTCTACTCAATAGAAATAACAAAAATACACACCCCTCATCAATGCATTCAGTAAATGTGAATGGCTTGAACTTCCCACTCAAGACACATATACTGGCTGAATGGATTAAAAAATAAAAGCTAAGTATCTGCTGTCTCCAGGAAACACACTGAACTTGCAAGGACTCATATGGACTTAAGGGGATGGTTTGGAAAACAATAATCTATGTAAGTGGCAATCAAAAGAAAGCTGGTGTAGCTTTCAGATAACATGGATAGACTTCAAATCAGCAAAAGTAAAGAAAGACGAAGATGGTCATTATATAATGGTAAAAGGAAAATTCTACAAGAAGACAACGATTCTAAATATTTATATACCTAAGTAAGGCACACCAAGATTCATGAAGCAAATTCTACTTGATCTAAACAAAATGATAAACAGAAGCACCATAATACTGGGGGGCTTCAATATCCCACTGACAGAATCCTCTAAACAAAAAATTAAAAAAGAAATAATTGCCTTAAACAGAACTCTAGAACAAATGGGCCTAACAGACATTCATGACATTCATAGAACATTCTATCCCCGAACCACTGAATATGCATTCTTCTCATCAACTCATGGAACATTCCTAAAGATTGATCACATTGTAGGCCATGAAACATGTATCAACAAATTTTTTAAAAAGAACATATTTTTCCTCTCAAACCATAGAGTAATAAAATTAGACATCAACACTTACAAAAACACTTGTGTCTACACGAAGTCCTAGAAACTTAAATAACCTGTACAATAATTGGGCTAAAGAGGAAATTAAGATGTAAATCAAAAATATTCATTGGACTAAATTGTAAAGTAGATACAAGCTAGCAAAATTCATAAGATGCATAGAAAGCATCCAAAAGGAAAATTCATAGCCTTAAAATGCCCACCTCTAAAAAATGGAAAAATCTATTAAATTGTCTCAGGAGCTAGAAAAGGAAATCTAAACCAACTCCAAACCCAAAAGAAGAAAAAATATATAGCCAAGATCAAAGCAAGACTAAAAGAATTATACTAATGAAAGAAAAAGTTGGTTCTCTGAAAAATTAAAATTAATTGACAGGCCTTTTGCTAGATTAACCAGAAGCTTAAAAGAAAGGATTCTAATAAGTTGAACCAGACATGAAAAAAGGAAAATCACAAATGGTAACACAGAAATATAAATCATCTCTGAATACCATAAATATCACTATGCACATTAACTTGAAAATGTGAAGGAAATGGAAAAATTCTTAGATACACACATTCTCCCTAGGCTCACTCAGGAAGGAATAGAATTTCTGAACAGACTAATATCATGTACAAAAACGGTAGCAGCAATAAAAGTTCTAAAACAGATGGTTTCACAGATGAATTTTACTGACCTAGGAAGGACACCTCCACAACATGTTTTATGGAGCCAATATCGCCTTGATACACAAAGCCAGGAAAGGAAAAAACAAAACAGAAAATTACAGACCAGTATCTCCTATAAATATAGATATAAAAATTCTCAATAAAATTCTACCAAACGAAATAAGCTACACATCAAAAAATAATCTCCCCTGATCAAGTGAACTTCATACCATAGATGCAAGGGTGATTCAACCTATGTAAATCTAAAAATGTTTCTCACCACGTAAATAGAACCAAACACAATGACTATATGATCCTCTCAGTAGATGCAGAGAAATAATTTAACAAAATTCAGCACCCTTTTATGGTAAGAATGCTTAACCATATAAGGATAGATGGGAAAATAACCCCTATTTAATAAATGGTGCTAGGAAAATTGGATAGCCACATGTAGAAGACTGAAACAGGATTACACTTTCACCACTCATAAAAATTAATTCATGACAGAGAACAGACTTAAACCTAAGACATGAAACCATAAGAATTCTAGAAGAAAATGTTGGAAAAACCGTTAAAGGTCTTAACCCAAGCAAAAAAATTATGAAGAATACCTCAAAGGCAATCACAGCAACAACAAAAATTAACAGATGGTCTTTATTAAATTAAAAATCTTGGATACAATAAAGGAAAAATTCAGTACAGTGAACAGACAATCTGCAGAATGGGAGAAAATGTTTGCATGCTCTACGTTTAACAAAAGGCTGATAACCAGAATTTATAAAGAATTTGCAGAATCTGCAAAAAATCAGCAAGAAAAAAATCAAACATCTCCATACATAAGTGAGGAAAAGATATGAACAGAAGCTTTTTAAAAGAAGATAGACTAGTGCCAATAAACATGAAAAAACGTTCAACATCTCTAATCATCAGAAAAATGCAAATCAAAACCACAGTAAGATATCAACTAACTAAAGTGAGAAGGACATTTATCATGAGTTCCACAACAACAGATGCTGGTGTTGAGGCGGAGAGAATGGAACACATCTACATTACTAGACTGAAAACTGGTACAACTCCTGTGGAAAATAGTATAGAGAGACAGCAAAGAACTGAAAGTAGACCTACTATTTGATCCAACAATCCTACTACCCAAAGAAAAAAGTCCTTTTTATCAGAACAATATGTGCACTTGAATGTTTACTGCAGCACAGTTTACAATTCACAAAGATGTGCAATCAACCCAAGTGCCCATAAAGAAGTGAATGAGTTAATGAAATGTGGCATATGTATACCATGGAGTAGTACTCAGCCATTAAGGCAAGGGACTTGAAGAGAAATTTCTCTAAAGAAATTAATCATCCTTAATCATCAGATCATCAGAGAAATGCAAATCAAAACTACTTTGAGATATCATCTAACTCCAGTAAGATTAGCCCATATCACAAAATCCCAAAACCAGAGATGCTGGCGTGGATGTGGAGAAAAGGGAACACTTCTACATTGCTGGTGGGAATGCAAACTAATAATGTTCCTTTTGGAAAGACATCTGGAGAACACTTAGAGAACTAAAAATAGACCTGCCATTTGATCCTGTAATTCCTTTATTAGGTATAAATCCAGAAGACCAAAAATCACATTACAACAAAAATACTTGTATCATAATGTTTCTTGCAGACCAATTCATAATTGCCAGGTCACGGAAGAACCCCAAGTGCCCATCGATCCACGAATGGATCAATAAACTGTAGTATATGTACACCATGGAATACTATGCAGCCCTAAAGAAATATGGAGAATTTAGCTCTTTCATGTTTACATGGATGGAGCTGGAAAATGTTGTTCTTAGCAAAGTATCACAAGAATGGAAGAAAAAGTATCCAATGTACACAGCCCTATTATGAAACTAATTTATAGCTTTCTTAGGAAAGCTATAACCTAATTATAGCCTAAGAATATGGGGAGGGGGTGGGGAGGGGGTGGATGGGTGGAGGGAGGGTGATTGGAGGGATCACCTTTATAGTTTATCTTTCAAGGGTACAAGTGAATCTTTCTAAAAGTAGAATGTAAATGTCTTAACACAATAGCTAAGAAAATGACATGAAGGCTATGTTAACCAGTTTGATGAAAATATTTCAGATTGTATATGAAAACACCACACTGTGCCCCATGATTGTATTAATGTACACAGCTATCATTTAATAAAAAAAAAAAGATAGAGTGTGGGTTTATTTGCAATTCCCATAAAGCATCCTCCCTCTTCTTTTATAATAAAATCATTTATTTTAATGTGGTATTTATGAAAATATATTATTGTAATAGTCATAATTTAAAGTCTTATTTATAAAGAACATGTAAGCACTTCATTTCAAAAACTTGATATAAAAATGTGTTCAAAGAAAAAAAAAAAGGACCTTCAAGGGCGGACTGCTTTGTCAATTGGCCCGGTTTGCTGCTCTTAAAGTATGATCCTCATGAAGATTTGGAGTTAGGCTCAGGTCAGGCATTAGGTCGTGGAAGTGACTGCAAAACTAAATCTTTAGAAAAAACACAGGCAGTCAGACTTCCAGTGAAAACCTTCACAGGCTGACTGCTTTGCCCATTAGCCTGGTCTGCTGCACTTAAGGCATGATCCTGAGGAAGATTTTGGTTTTTTCAGAATGTTCCTGGGAGTTTCCAGAAATAGCCCAGTTTTACCTAATGGCGGAAGCTGATAACTGGAGCTCTGAAAGGTGCTCACATTGAAGTGAGATCAAAGAGATCCCATTAGGGGATCTGAGAGCCCTGGCAGAATTCTGCCATTTTTCTACCATGTGTGGTGGAGAGAAGGGAGTATGGGGTATTGTTTAAGGGAAAGATATGGATGTGGGGGTGGAGGGTAATGAGAATGGGTGAACGATGGGAAGTTATAGATCAGTGGTTCTCAACCTTCCTAATGCTGTGACCCGTTAATACAGTTCCTCATGTTGTGGTGACCCCAAACCATAAAATTATTTTTGTTGCTACTTCATAACTGTAATTTTGCTACTGTTATGAATCATAGGAATCATATGGATAGACCCCTGTGAAAGGGTCATTCAATCCCCAAAGGGGTCGCAACCCACAGGCTGACAACCACTGTTATAGATGGAGGAGAAGTATTCCCGTCTATAACACAGATGAATTTTTCAGGTGTTCTGGTTGAGAAAATGGAGGGATTGTAGGAGGGGAGTTGGAGAGAAACGGAGGGGCTATGGAAGGGCAGAGGGGAAGAGCCATTTGCCAGGGTAGGAGTAGACAATGGAAATTCTGATGGGTCTGGAGAAGCTGGTGTTACACCAGCCAGGAGAATCTGAGAGGGTTCGCGACATGAAAGTAAGAGAAATGCCTGGATGTAGGGAATCTCTGACCATTTGCCCAGTTTTTTACAGTAATTACCAAGATTAGGGAGAACTGAGAGATCAAAGATGCTGTGTTCAGGCCACTGTAAGTCACTAACAAGTTTGTACATAGGCCAAGCAGTCTTACAGAAAAAAATGAGGTGTTTAGGTTTGGGTTCAGGGTAGAGACGTCAAGGTTTCAGGTGAGTTAGAAGATAGCTTAGAGGTAAAGAAAGGGGATTTCATGACTCAGTGGTCCCCACAGCAAAAACTGGAGGCAGAAAAGAAATAAGATTAAAGGTAAGCTAGAAAGAGAATTTTCGAGGGGGGAAAGGAAGAATGAAAAGAACCAAAAGTATAGCCAAGGAGGACTCGGCCTCTGCCTGTGGCAGTTAGCCAAAAATAAAGGGAACTTTTGAAGAGGAAAAAGGGGGAAATGAATGGACAGAGACTGCAGCCAGAGAGCACTTGGTCTCTGCGTGTGGCTGTCATTGGAATCTGGACCTCCAGGAAGATTCTAGATGAGTGAATCTGGTTCACTGAAACTGAATGACCGAAAAACAATCCAGCCCCTCGGTTGAGCTGGCAGGACTGGCGTGGGGAGATTACCTGGACTCTCCACATATGACTGGTCAAAACAGGGCTTGGCTTCTGTATGTGACCTTAACCAGCTGGAGGGGCTTGGGCCCACAGTAGGGGGGCAAGACTAGGGTGAGAGAGGACGTGGCCTCCACATGCGACCGCCAGTGGGGAGGGCAAAAGCTCAGGAAGAGAGGCTGGGGAGAGGAGGAGGTGGAGGAGGAACGGGAAGAGGAAAGAAGTGCAGAAAAAGTTTTTAGATAAGGGCTCAGCTCAGTACTAAATGGAGGAATGGTAGGCGAGGTCAGAGAGTGTACCGTTCCTCCTTGTCTCACTGGAGTAAGAGTCCATTTGGTTAGGCTTGGGGGTATATTTTCAGCTCCGCACAGGGGCTTCTCCCCATTAGAGCGACGGCACCATATGAAAGGCTCTGGAGCCAAGGAAGAAAGATTTTTCCAAGGTGCAAAAACAAAGGAAAACAGAATCCTCGGTGGAAATACTGTGGTCTTTATTTCCACCTGGATGCAGGTGGGATGAAATCAAGAAAGGAATTGCACACGTGGGTTGTAGAGGATGTGGATTTAAAGGGTCAGGGAACACAGCAACTGGCAGCATTCCTATTTCCTGGGAGGGACATGAGTCTGACCCTTCCTGGGCGGTTATGAACCTGATCCTGCCTGGGCAGGACAGGTCTGTGTGGGCAAGTACACCTGATTCCATCAGCTAATACCGGCTCAGTGTGCTCCACAGAGACGTACAACAACATTTGGCCATGCCGAGATGACCTTCAGTTGCTTTTTCCAGATCCTCACATCACCTGTACTGCTATCTAGCCAGGATAATCTCTTAACTGGAAAAAATATATAATGAAAATAAAACAAGTAAAGTGCTGGTTAGAGAATACTGATTTCTGAAGGTTCAGAGGCTTTAGCTTGTAAAATTTTTATTAAAAATATTTAATAGTTAGAGAGAAGTATTAAAGACAGTACCCAACTGTGAGTTTTTTTCCATGATGTAATCATGAGGACATTTTAAAAAGTAATATGTTTCTTACTTTGCATTCCAATGTTATTTAAGGCCTCAACTGCACCACCTAAAACCATTTTTATGTCACCACTGGTACCATCTTTACATTGTAGGAAACATTGATCTAAGTGAACAAAAGTGTTTAGAACATCAAATCTACCCTGTGGAAGTTTACTGTGGAGTCATGGAGAGAAGACCAAAACCGGCACAACGACAAGTACATCACACTGTGTACTGTGGAGAGAGGTAAACAACCAAAGGGAAATATAAAATGTTATGGGAGAGCAATTGAATGAGAGCACTAAAGAAGGGAGCACTTCTGACTTGGTACAGAAAGATTTAATGAAAGACGTGCTGTTTGATGGTGCCTTCAAAGAATTAGCAAATATCAATTGCCAATGATTAAATGGCACAAAAGAAGACATCCTATTCAAAAGCAAGGAGGTGTCTACCACGTTCAGAAAATGGTGCACACTGCAATTAGGATAGTAGGTCAGTGTATGGGAGTAGAATTAAAACACGCTGGAGAGGAGAAGGCAGAGTGCAGGATGTGTTGGGTCAAGGGCAACAATTTGGGGACAGAGAGAAATCCGATAGCAGTATGGAGTCAGAAGATTAATCTGATGATATTGTGCAGAATAATTTGTAATGAGAGGGAGAGATGTGGAAAGACTATTGCTGTGATCCAGAAAAGAAGCCGTCGAGCCCTGATTATAGCGGTGGCAACAGACACGTGAATGCTACCAGCAGCAGTAACAGCCGTCACTGAGGCCTCCTCAGTGGGCATGCCGGGAGGAGCATGATACTACCGATAACAACTTTTAAAATATGTAATATTTTCATCCTCATTTTATAAATGAGAAACTGATTTGCCATCATATGGTAGAATTGAAGTTTATACATGGGTCATTTAATTTTAAAAGCTCAGCTTTTAACTACAGTCTTATGCTACATGGGAATGTACAGAAATTGCTCATTTAGAGCTATTAAAGTGTCAAAGTGAGATGATTGGAGACTTATTGGGTATGAAAATTAAGGAAGAAATCAAGGTTAATATTCACTATGAGAGCATAGGCAAATAAACTGATTTTGAGGAAAAAAATAAAAAAAATCAGGAAGAGGGTTAGTGCTAATGGAACACTCAGGAGGTGAAAATAAAAAAACACAAAGCAAGTGTATGCAATTTGGAAAGAAATCAAGATATTCGTTTCAGTGCATCCGACTGTAATCCTGACCAACTTCTGCGGTGATCAAGATCTGTAATGAGGTGTTCTCTGTTGTAAGCACCAAATTTATGGAAAAGGAGAATAGAGTTTCAATAACTTTATTCTACCATAACTTTAAATGAGTTTCTTCAAAAAGAGATGTTTTTCTATTTTACGTTTCAGGAAGAGGAATTACTTTTTTTTTTCTTTCCTTATTAGTAAGCTCACTGCTATTTGTAACATTCTCTTTACTTTACAATAGCAATTATACACTCTAGTCCCCTGCTTAGCTTAATTAATGTCTAGTTTGTTAAAGAAAGAAGTGTCTTCAGCTGTACTCTAGGGTAAGGAGCAAAGTAGCTACCAAGTGCTGATGATAGATCAGCCTGGGGACTAATCATTAGGTGGATCCCGGCAGTGTGTAAGATTAATTTGTGCTTATAATATGTAAATGAAAATTGTGTTTGTTCCTCGATGTCTCTTCCATAGTTCAAGCGCCTAAGTTCTGTCAGATGCATGCAGTCAGGAAATCATCTAGTCAGAGAGAGGATGAGACGACCAGGTACAGGAGAGGAGTTCTGCTTTTACGGAAGCCTTCAATCCCTCCATGTTTTTGAGGCAGATGTTATTCTTGCTTGCTGTTATAAACCCGGGGAAAACCCAAGGCACCAAACAATTGTTGAACTAGAGAGTAGTGGCGCTGAGCTTTAAATCAGTCACTCTGACTATAAAATCCGTTTCTTACACCATCTTTTAAATTTAGTTCTATTGAATACCAGCACCTACACTTAATAAATGTGAGATTTACTTCCATGAGACAAACGAAAACACTACTTTAGTTAAATATGATGTTATAAATGTGAGGCTTAAAGAGTAAGAAACTGCTATGGAAGGAAAAGGAAATTTTGTCCTTGGTTGTTCATCTAGTCAATTCAAAACAATTCATTGAACACCTACCATTAATGCATTTAATCATCCAAATACATGATGACTCATTTACAGGGTTTATCAGATAATTAGGTGAAATCACCAGATTTTGCTTTCTTTGTATATCAAAATTATCAGTTTAATTACCACTAAATATTTGCCCTAAACAAAGTTTTAAATATAGTAAAAAAAAATTTTTTATTCTTTTGATGTGAAGAGCTAGGTTTGCAATTATGTCACCCACTAAAGTAATTAAATTTTGTGTCATGACCAACATAATATCTTAACCTACAGCTTTGAGTATTGAGTTCTGATAATTCAGTTGTTCTCCTCCTGGGCCTTTATGCTCTGTAGTAGCTTGAACAACAGGGAGAGGCAAGAGGATCACACTTCAGGGCGCATGTAACACCTCCAGGATGCATTCGAGTGTGTCTGTCTCTGGGTGGCGAGGGTCTTCCTGTTGAAACCCCAAGACATCCCGTTTACCGATGGAGACATGTAGAAATGGCGGTTGGCAGAGGTAGGAGATGGAATCTTTCCTTCTATCATCCTGAAGGATGTGTTGTCGTCTATATACTTTTGGGTCCAGGAAACTATATTTCTTCTTTCTTTTTTATTCAATTTTCTCAAGCTTTCATCTTTTCATATCTTCTTAACTTTGAACATTGAAACATCAAAGAATTTCTCTCCAGACATAATAGAAAACAAAGCTGATCCAACGAATCTCACGATATTCTATCCTGATTAAAGTTAGACTGTGATCCCAAAACTACTAGCGTCTACCCCTCACCACCCATCCCCAATGTAAAAACCACACCAAATATGTATTTCAGTGGATTGAAAAATAGACTCTCCCCCTACCCCCCCCAAATCTGTAGGAAACTATTTAACTTATGAATGGCATTTTGTCTTATTAATCAGGAGTACGAATACTATTTTTGTGGAATAACAGCTGTTGACACAAAATTCTGCCCCACTTAGGTTACAAAGAGACATAGGAAGTCTTTTCAAAAGGTGTAAAATAATTTTTGCAGTGTTCAATCTTTGTACTTTGGTTTGCCTGATTGCTTTGACTGAATCTATAGCTTGCTCTCTGTTTCAATGGCGTGAAGTCTGAATTGAACAATATAGCCATTTCAGCTATAAGTTACAATTTGTACCAGGTAAAATTTCTCATGGCATAATATATATGTTTGTATTTATATCGCTTTCACTTCATGGTTGGAATAAGCATGCTAAATTGCTATATGTCATGGAATAGTTGCCAGATTTTGCCCTTTGCCTGATGTAGTTCAGTCACAGACAAAAGCTGGGGAAGCTAGAGAAGGCTTGGCAATTGTTAAAGATGAGCGGAATTGCATCAGTGAACATACTACAACTCACAAAAGAGAGACACTGTTTCCTTTGTAAAAGTGTTGCTAATTGCGTGGATTGGTGTGTGGTCTGAAATTTTTTTTTTTTTTTTTTAATGAATGGTAACTGTATACATTGATGCACTTTGGGGGTACAGTGTGGTGTTTTTATACACAATCCAAGACACTTCCATCCAACTGGTTAACATAGCCTTCATGTAACTTTCTTAGTTAATATGTCAAAACATTCATATTCTACTCATAGAAAGATTC